>RJJA01000049.1:3945-215396 GCA_003724045.1 Lepidurus arcticus | reverse complement strand
GCATTTTCAAGTGTTGGCGAATTGGCACCCCGATTCGCCAACACGTTGGCGAATCGAAAAAAACGGTTGGACACCCCTGTAATATGGTATAGTAATGCATATATATATATATACATTATATATTGAGTATAGTATAAGTTAAACAGTGCACTGTATATATAATAATTTAAATGCGTAGTTGAAATTATCCAGCTACATGCGTTTCACAACAAAAGTTATTGTTAATATTCCATTTCTGAACACTTTTTACTGAATGTAAATACCGTCCCGGTTATTTTCTCTTGAATGTTTATAATACAAGCATAGCTTCATAGCTATATCACTACACGGAGTAGAATTGCTCAATTCCTTTCTGAGAAAAAAATAGAAATAAAACGTTCCACCACGGCCCTGAATAATAATACCTCTGAAAAGGCATTCCCTTTGAAAAGCCACGGGCTACCTGAAATTTTCAGTTTGAAGCGGATTGAGTTTAAAAAAGAATAAGAAAAAAAAGAATTACTACTTTAAAGTAATTTTTTTCAAAGTCCCATAAAAGACTCTGAAACCAATCCGAAGAGTTTGACTTACAGGGTTGGACATCCGTAAAGAAAAGGCGTCAAGTCGTTTCCTATAACAAGATCAGCAAGATGTGTGCTATAAGCGCCTGTTAACGACGTAAACTCCCTCAGCTTTTACCCCCGAATGATTTCCACGAGGTTAATATGGGGGGAAGGGAAGCGAAGAAGAGCTCTATATGTTTTGTCCCTTTCTGCCTTATTCATTTTATCCGCTGATGTCTCATAGCACTTATGATTGCGTCTACTCGGTAAGATGACGCTACTATAACTTAGTTAATAGGACCATGGCTCTTTTAGGCGAGACCATGTTGATGGAAACGTCCGAAGTGAAAACTTGGGTCGTTTGTCATTGCTTAATTTGATTGAGTGACGGGCATGCTGAGCTAGTGTTGACAAAGATGTGATGCTATGATCTCCCCACCGAGATGTGATTATTGTTTATAACCCGTACTCATACAGGAGGAAGAGGAGGGTTGCACAAGACCTTAGGGATCACTCTTTTGGACTACTAGAAGAGGGTGATGTTGGATGCTCTGCTGACTGACGAGAGAAAGCAGCCCGAAAGAGGGATGAGCGTTATAAGGGTTACGGCAGAAAAAGCACGCTTTGTTGACTGCTCATTGAACCGACAATATCATCACGTAATGGCCCCTAAACGGTGGCGCCCACTAGACTAACAGTTACGAGAACACAATTGAACCTAGCCCAGCATCAAAAATGGAAAAAAAACTCTCAGTCACAAAGAATTATGAGGCGCTTCATAGATCTCCACTATCCCCAACGTTACTAAAACCGACTTGATATATCAGAAGAGACCCAATTAAACCTCATGAGAAATAATTAAATGGATCCCAATAGTAACAAGTCACTCCGCCGCTGGATGACTAGGAGCACGGCTACTGTGCAAACACATATTAGTTGACTTTATACTTTTCGTTCGCAGCTTCTACTTTCTTGTTAGTAGAGCTCCGGGCAAGGTTTTAAGTTTTTCATAAACATCTTTTCCGACAGCTTTTCCTTGCCCCCCAACTTCTCCTAAATGCCTCCGCCGTTGCCTATACAACTGCCAGTTCCGGATATTACTTTAGTACCCGCCGTGTGCTTTTCTTAACTGTGCGTCCCATGTGACCAGTCGTCGGGCTAGAACGCAACGCAGTTATCAGTCCCAATAATCCCCATTCGGCGATGGAGTAAGATAAGGAACAAAAATTGCTACTCTCATACTCGGCTATAAAAGATGGAGGGGGAGAGAGACGAGATCGCTAACACCTAGCAAATAAGCGCACGCATGTCGACTTCCTCCAAACCAATTCGCAGCGAGAGAAATTTCAGCGGTGCGCTACAGCATTGAAAACGTTGCGAGAGCAGCCCCAAAAAGCTTTTCAAAACAGGCTTTACATTTACAACTACGACCTTATAACTGTAAAAACCTTCCATGAATCTTCCCTGTTTAAAGACCCTTTTACCATGGTAATGCCTTTCAATAGTGTGCCATTGACGCCGAAAGATTGACTTTACACGGCTGAAAAGCCAGCCTTTCCTTACCTGCGCAGCTCTTCCTTCTCCTTCGCAGGTAAGATATATGTGTACTCGAGGTGGTGTACACCACCGGAAGCTTATTATATAAAAACCGCCTTTCAAAAAGCCCCAGCAAACGGCTGTACACAATTGTAGAAACGCATTGTAGTGAATAATTATGAACGACTCCATAGAGAGTAACTTCTTTTACGATTCTTTCGATGATTCCCACCTCGTCGACGCCGAATGGGAAATGGTCAAGTTGAAGCGGAAGCTGCTGTCGCTTACCCAAAAGGATAATTGACAGATTGATGGCTAAAAGGAATCATTCACTTCATTCAGTCGCCAAAAGCTAACAGGTACTGTGCGATACCCCAAGCCTTTTTTCCTTCGCTGAACATTTCCGATACTTCTCTTCTTCAAGATAAGAGACAAATGCGACAAACCTTTTCGCACTCAAAAGTCACTTCATCTGAGGTTTTCGCCTTATTGGACTAATTCTTTCAAGGGTGAACTGTATGCCACGCTCTTGGTCACACTTTAAAACAACACTATATATTGGCTCCAAACGGCAGCTAATTTTTGGACAAAGGAAAACGAGCGATTAAGCGTTTGGGGGCCCACGAAGAGGGTGGATCTCTCTCACCCCTCAATCCGGGGCACAAATGCTCATGATAAGAGCTTTTCATTCTGCGTACGAAGAGATACGTTTGATACCCTTGCTAAAGCATATACAATCTTGTTGTTCAAAAGTCGGCGAGGAGTGCCGATTCAATGCTTTTGTAAAGTTCACACGACTTCCTGTGCCACGGCTATTTTGTAAAGGATCATTTTCCACAAGGTAGGATTATTTGAATGGCTTAAAGTGTGGTTGCTTTTCTTTGGCTCCCTGACGTGACCCCAACGATGACAAATGAGCGAGGCGCAGTTGTTGCGTTTTGTGAGAAACCCCCTCATGAAAGCCTTTTCAATGCATCACAATGTAAATATGACGGGGCAGCTGGGTTATATATATATATATATATATACGTTCCGTAAAACAGTCTTGACTGTATAAGCGACATTGACTTTGTTGCCAAATTACAGCGACAATTGACAATGATGGGGAAATCATTGCAGGAGGAAATCCTTACGCTTGAGCATGCTCTTTCAGAAAAACCGTTTTTGGCAATTAAGGTAACTCAAAGGGACCGTGAAATTAGATAAAACCGGAAATGCGGGTAAGAGACTTGCAGGGGCAAGTTGGAAGCCGTCGGAGTCGGAGACAAACTCGGGATTGTAAAAGGATCTTTCAACGAAGAAGTGCTAATTTCAGGGCCGTTTATATCTGGGGACAGTGAGGAATGATTGTTCACATGTCATAAGTCTTATGAAGTAGCGAGAGAGAGATCTTTCGGATTATTTTTTTTCTAAAGGGCATTAGAAATATTAAATCCATGTGCTAATGAATCTGTCGACTCACAAATCTTTGGCTAAGGATAGCGACGGTCGAGTAATTTTTGCGCCAAAGCCTAGCATTTCAAGTAGGCTATTTGGTACATTTCAAGTTTTAGTTCTGTACAAAACATAGCTTATATTTAAACAAGTTTTCAACATCTTCCATTTCTGACTATACATTGAAGTCATAGATTGCAAATAAATCCTTTCGAAAATGCAAATAATGAACTTCGCTTTTGTATAAAGTCTCGGCGTGGACACAAGGATCACACCTTCCATTTCAGTAACAAAGGTAAAATTTTGTAGGTGGCTTCTACACGTCAAGAAGATTAGCCATAAAATGCGGAAGAGGCGCTGTTTCAAATAGGAAATGATCAAATGATCGCTGAGATCTCTGGGTAGGATCCTTCCTTCTAGTTTTAGTTATTTATCATTTACTCTATGTATTTTATGCATAACCGCCATCTAGGAGCCGTCTTGGTAACGTTTATTTTATTTGTACGAAATATTTTGAAGCATCCTGAATTACTGGCAGTTTGGTTAAAATTTGAAGCCATAATATACCTTGGCAAATATAAATATAAATGAACCCACGTTTCAAATCCTTTCGCTTCTTGTACCTGCCGTAAAATTAAATTCATCTAAAGAATGGACATAGATGAGTTACAAAGTTCAGAGTTGGGGACAAAATCATTGTAAGTTTCTCTTTTAATTAAAATAAGAACACGAAATATTTTATTTGTTTCATTTTCTACTTCTTTCTAGTTGGGACGAACAGTATGAAACGGAACTGGAAAATTTCCTGGAATTCGGAGATGTCGGGGAAATCTGGTTTGGAGGTGATATCATGAATCGTATTGTAACGTAAGTTTTAATTATCATTAAATGTAGTGTAAACTGTGTTACGTATAGGTGGGTCAATAATAATGTGACCAAGTCAGACGGAGTCATGGACTTGGGATGTGGTAATGGAATCATGCTGATTACCCTAGCGAATAAAGGGTTCAGTAATTTGACTGGAATTGATTATTCCGAGGCAGCTATCAAACTAGCTTCTACTATTGCTGAATCGAAGCAAATTAACGCGCAATACGAAGTACTACATTGAAAATTCCTATCTAAATCTGTGGTACTAAAACATTAAATGTGGCCAAGACGTGTGATCTTTTCGAGACTGCTAGCCCAACTGCGGCAATGCGACGAAAATACCGCTTGATAATTGATAAAGGAACGTTTGACACTATCTCGCTCTACAGCGAAGCCGTCGAAGACAGGAAGCTCGAGTTCATTCAGCGGGTGGATGAAATATTGGAAAAAGATGGCTTCTTCTTGTTAGCAACGTGTAATTGGACCGAAGAAGAAATCAAAAAGTACATGGAGAAAAGTAATTTTACGGATACAGTTGTTTTGGTATTTCGATTCATGTGCTATATTTTTATAGGGTTTAGGGTACTCGCTGTGATACCCACACCTGTATTCAAATTCGGTGGGAAGCTTGGAAACAAAGTTACAATCATTGTCTTTAAAAAAATAGAAAATACCATTGCATAGTCGAAACAATTTTTTAACATTACGGACCAAAATTCTCTACCCAGCACGCTCCGTAGACATTATTAGGCTGATTTAGTTTAGCGTACGGATCAGGTTTAGGTTCTCCATCGCGGCTTTCGGCTTCAAATATTTCTTTCATCGCGTCCATCCCTAAAAGATTGGCCTCGCCTAAAGAATCCATCTGGAAACCCATTTCCTCCTCACTGGGAGGTAAAGATAACAGGAATTGGAGATGTTTGATGTATTTAATAGCGAGCCTAAAAAAGTATTAAAATAAGCACGGCTAAAATAAATTTAGCAATTTTGTTTACTTGAGAGACTCAATTTTTGATAATTTCTTGCCGGGAGGCTTAATAATAGGCAATCGTTCTCTAAGCGAGTCAAATGCTCGGTTCATGTCTCTCATTCGAGTTCTTTCTCGGTCGCAAGCTGATTTTTTATAATCTAATCATCATGATTTCAAATTCATGGTTAAGATTCCAAAATACTTTCAAAACCTTTCTCATTGAGGTTTTTCATGCCTTGGCCCTTCCATCCCTTTGGACAGCTCTCGGTTTCAGCCAAGTAGTGGTATTCGCTTTCGGTTCCCTGCAAACCTACACCGAAATTGTAACTGTAATGATAAATAAGGCAAAGAAACTCATAGAAGTGTTACTTGAGAAAACGGCTGCGTCCGGATTATACAGCAACCGAGCTTCTGGACTGTAATGGTGCTCGGACAGTCCTCGACGTACTGAGATCCATCTCGAAGGATCCTGAACTTGCCAGGAAGTTTGACTGGCTAAAGATTGAGCCGTTTCGCTTGATTCGCCAAACTTCGGGAACCCTTTATTAGAGCTGTTTAGCATGCCGCACGCGGCCCCTTCCTCACTGTGAATTGGGTTTTTCGGTGGGAATGTGGGGTATTTAGCTCGACTGTTGCGTTTGTGGTATTTCCCGTACTTGGTTTCACTGTACATCGGGACAAGGTATTCGGCACTGACAGCATCCATAGAGCCGTTCTCGTGGTCGAATCTCTCCAAACCGACAGACAATTTGGTCCGCCGAGCTCTGGACTTGTGGTTGTTAAGCCGTGTGTTTCGACTTTCGGTCGTTACTGTTTCCGTGTGTTCTTCGTCAATGCTCGGCTGAGCAGGGGACATGAGCTCACACTCCACACTAAAGGTTGCACCGTCGTCTGCGAAAGGTTCTAAACCCAGCACAATCCTCTGGTCCGAAGTCATCCACAGAGTACCAGCAGGCGGCAGGAATACTGGCAAGGAATGCTGCAATTCTTCGCTTTCTATACCTTGCGAGCATTCCGTCGTTTGCTCGGATTCACCGCCAACCTCTTGACTATTGGTTAACACACATTCGTCTCGTTCCATTTGGCAGACGGGAATCGACGTCATGTTACAAGCAGCTTATACAACAGCCCCGGATTAAGGATTAATCAACCGCGTACGTCTACTCCAGCTGCCGACTTAAAACCCAAATCTGCGTAATTTATGCGAGAAAAACACACTAACAATGTATCAAATGGGGTATACTACTAAATTTAGGATTCTGACTAAATAATCCCTAGTCTTTCCTACCATTCCTAGAAGTCACCATAGAAAGAAACACTAGACCAACTTACCTGTGACAGGTGACCACGTGTACAGTTTTCGTTTCCCCTGCTTCACTAAGCCAGTGCTAATATAAATGAGGGAACAGAGTGAGGCTGGGGCCAGGTGGCAGAGAACTCGTCTCCCCAACCTTCCGTACATAAAAGAGATGAATAAATAATAGGAAAGGCAAAACTTCAATGCCGACACCAGCCAATTAAGTGACGTGTACCGAATAGCTGTGTAAAAAGAAATTCTGAATGTGCGATTGAAGCGAAACTTTTGAACAAAGAATAGAGACAGTACTGCATAAGGTCACTCAGTTCTTCATATAAATGAATTTATTATCTGCAACTTATGCGCTCGAACTAAGAATCAAAAATTACAGACCGAAATAGACATACGGGGCAAAGAACAGTGTGTTATTCGGAGGGGGATTCTTACAAGAACTATGCTATACTTGCCAAAATAATAATTAAAAAAAATCATGTTGTAATTCACGTAGTAGCTTCAAGTAGTAGTCCTTCGCTCAAAATTGGTACCAATAACCTAAATAAAAAAATAAAGAACGCCGCGGCACTGCCCTTACAAAAATTTTTGTTTTCTGTCAACACCACAAGAAACGGAAAGCAACTCACAATTCTCAGCCAGAAGACACCCCTTTTCAAACAACTTTAAACGCCAGCCAAACCGCCCTCTTTCTGTCTTTACGTTACTGCTTGTATCATCAGGAACTTGCCAAGAAAAAAAAACTAAGAAAAAAACTTGCCCCTGAACTACCATGCGACACTCTGGATCCTTGGCCACAAAAAATGATTACTAAAAAACAAAGTGAACGAAATTAAATCTACGCCAACTTCTTCCGAGTGGATTTTGGACGCGTCGTTTGTACAGTAGCAGCATTCCCTTCCATTAACCGTCGCACTTTCAAACGAGGACTGCTGCGCCACGCATTCTCATTGGAAAACAACTCTTCCTTCTCAAGTTCAATGGATCCCCTTTCTTTTCTGGTGGCTAAGGTTGGTACAGAGGCGTCGGGACAAAGAGGCAATTCCGCAGAGCGGTGTTCGCGTACTACCTTGGTCACAGGATGGTTTGCTGAGGCTGTATCCAGTCACTTTCGAGCTTCACGATCCTCTCCTGATGCGCCAGCTAACGCCTGGGATGAAGAGCCTCCGATGGCGGCTGCGGAGGCAGCGGCTTTTTGCTTCAGCATCGTCCAGTCGAAGGTGTAGTCATACTGGTGGTTGAGCGTGCGGAACAGAATACGAAATAGCTGACGCAAGTACATGTAATCCGGTTGCTCTTCAAAGCGTAAGCCTCGGCAATAGTTTAAATACATGGCAAATTCAGCAGGAAAGCCCTGTAAAACCCTCGGGATTATTATCGTTGCTTTTTCTTATCAAGATAAAGCTTCAGACCCAAAATTTACCTTGCACAGAACTTCTACAGGGGTGGACATCTTTTTCTCACTGATCTTCTCGTACTTTTGCTTCTTGGTGGCGGCCTACATAAGTAATATAATTACTAACTGGACATTCCAACACTTTTTTACACAATTATTATACCTTGAGTCCTTGCCAGGGTAGGCTGCCGCGGTTAAAGTACATTAAAACGTACCCCATGGATTCCATATCATCACGCCGACTAGACGTAGAAACTTTCAGTTTTCAAAATCAGTCCGTAGCGAGTTTTAGAAAGTTATTACCTTTGTTCTATACCCAGGTGAGCGTTTATGGATGCATAGCGAGCTGTCCCGGTTAGGTTCTTGTCTTCCCTGTACGGTATGTGCAAACGTGTTCGGGAATCGCGGTACTTTTTAGCCAAGCCATAGTCAATAAGGAACAACTGCGGAAGGCAAACGTCATGAGTCGCTCGCGTGACGCGTTTCTTTTTTTCCCCTCTTTTTTGCTTAACATGAAACTCTTTTGGTACTTACTTTATTACAGTGACGGCCTATGCCCATAAGGAAGTTATCAGGCTTAATATCGCGATGGATAAAGTTTTTCGAATGCACGTATTCAATGCGTCCAATCATCTGATCCGCTAACATCAAAACAGTCTTCATAGTAAAACGCCGAGAGCAGAAATTGAACAAATCCTCCAACGAAGGTCCCAATAAATCCATGACCAATACATTATAATCGCGCTCTTGTCCATACCATCTAAAATAAAAAAAAAAATAAACATTGCTGATAAAACACTCCATTTCCTAGACTAAGTAAATTCTCGCCAAACATTACAACAGCAGCCTAATTTCTATAAGTTCGATTTTTAAGCGACAAGATTCCAGGAAAAAATAGATCAAGGGCAAGATTACCGAATGTGTGGAATTCCCAAGCCGCCTTGCAACACTTTATAAAGTTTGCTTTCGTAAAGGAGCTGCGGATGTCTTGCTTTAGTGGCTTCAAGCTTGACAGCCACTTCCTAAAAATCGCGAAAATATGAATGACATTAATGTCAAGCTTGTGGAGTGAATTAAGGTAAGTGTTACCTCTCCAGTAATGATATTTATAGCTAAATAAATATCACCAAACGAGCCGCTCCCAATCTTTCTTACAAGACGGTACTTCTGAGCGATCACAAATTCAGGAGGTCGTGCCAAACTCGCCATGGCTCAAGAATTTGGCAAAACACAGTTTACACGAAATAATGTCCCAATCACGGAACGTTAGCTTCTAAGGAGCTTCGACACACGCTAATGAATCACCAATCCACCAAACTTATCCTCCAAAATGAAAGGCGGCCATCTTGAATACAAAACCCCGAAACTGAGCACAGCACAACGAAAGGAAGGCAAAATGTTTTTAACCCTTGCTTAGAATTTGGTTGAAACAATCCACTTACGGATCCAATTGCGCCTTCGTTTACTTGTCGACAACTTGTAGGTATTGCACAAATCCACGCAGCGCAGTTAATCCGCAAAATATTACCAAAATTTCTTCACCTCAAACTTTCCAAGCCCTCACATTCACCGTCGCCAAAGAGAGGGGCAACGAGCAGTACGAACCAGCAATGAGGAGTTACTTTTTAAGGGCACACTCCGTATGGTGGCGCCACCACTTCTCAATTGTAAGCAAATTTTGAACTTTTTGAAAGTCCGTTAGAGTTTTCGCGCCAAAAATTGTTGCCAACAAAAGTAATTTCTCGACAATCTTGGCGTTTTTTTCTTCTTAACTTACACTATAATTTCTCGGAAGGAAACATTCGCATAGCTTATGGTTATTAAGTTCGCTTGATGATTTGAAACAGATATGTGAAATATTTGAACATGTTTAAGGCATTGACATTTTTCAGCTTAACTGCCAATGGGAGCCTCGAAATAGTTTCGCTAGTTTTTATAACTCCTAGCTGTGACTCTAAATCTTTTTTTCCCAAGCTTTCAAATATTCGTTAAATCTGTTTCATAAGATACAGCAGCTAGTATACGGAAGTAGATAATTCGTACCAGAGGGACCAGGTGAAAATTCTTAAATACTTGGAGAATGGTTATATAAGGGATCAAATTTTCCCTTGCGCATAAGCTAAACTACTCAGAAGAAAGTCTAGAACCGGGCAGGCCCAAAAAACGAAAAAGCCTGTTATTCTTAGAAAATGAGGGACACCTAAAAAGAGAAAGTTTTTGCTACTGTAATGAAGCTGTACAAGCTTTAGGGTAAACACTTCGACGATGAAAACGACCTTCATTTCCGATTACAAATAAGCCGTCGATAAACAGATTTTCGAGATATTACGGCGCAAGGGACTTCTAAATTGTATTTTGCTCTAAAAGTAACAGCTTTCGTATTTCTTTCTTACAACTGACAAAATTAACAGTCATCACTAATCTTGTTTTTTCTTTTAGTGGCGATTTTGATCAAGTTAATTTTGGCAAGTATCTTGACGTCTTTTGTAAAAGCTAAAGACGCAAACTGGCAGCACCGCGAACACCCCGCCATGAACGAAAGTATTTTGAAAGGCGTTAATCATGAAATTCCACGTTTTAATCAAGGTATAAATTTGCATTTAAATTCGCTAACTGTACTTTTTAAGGATATATGTTGTTTAAAGATAATAACTGATGTTAAAGCCTTTCGAAACCTTTTTTTTTAGAAACAGAAGGAGAATGGACGGGTCCTTTTCATTTCATCCAAGGCGCAGATACGCAGTTTGGCATGATTGACCAATACATTCTAAAGCTTCCTACTCCAAATTGGGACAAGGAAATAGCCTTGACCACCAAAGCTGTTGCCGCTGCCAATAAAATGCAACCCAAGCCCAGGTTTTTTATTGTCTGTGGAGATCTCACTCACATTTTCCCCGGTTTGAATACGTCATAAACTTTATAAAAGCTTTATTACGCTGATTCTGAACCTTATATATTCTTACAGAAGATGACCCCGAGACTAAAGAGAAACAAGACGATGATTATCTGAAAGTTTTCAGTGAACTCGACCCTGAAATCCCGTTAATTTGCGTCTGCGGAAACCATGACATTGGAAATCAACCTACTGTTCAGACCGTTGATGGGTATAAGATAAGAATATTCTTCTTTTTTAGTCGTTTATATTTGCAGTGTGTTCTTTTTTACTCAATGTGTTATTTTTTGTTCATTGCGGTGTTCTTTAAAGATACAAAGGCAAATTTGGGGACGACTACTTTTCGTTCTGGGTCGGTGGCGTATTCAGCATCGTCCTCAATTCCCAGTTCTACGAAGATCCTTCTCAGGTAGCCCAGTTGGCTGCTGAGCAAGATGAGTGGCTAGACAATCAGCTAGCTACTATTGAGCAGTACCGTCCCAAACACTCCATTATTTTTCAACACATTCCCTGGTTTCTAAACACCCCGGATGAACCCAAAGAATATTTCAACATCGAACCAGAGTTGCGTTCAAAGATGCTTGAAAAATTCCAAAAAGCTGGTATTATATTTACGTCTTAGATATTAGGTTCAGTTTATAATTTCCTTTATCTTAGGAATAAAAACAATTTTCTGTGGCCATTACCACCGTAATGCTGGTGGGCATTACCAAAACATGGAACTCGTCGTCACTTCTGCAATCGGTGCCGCGTTAGGAAACGATCCGAGTGGTTTGAGAGTCGTCAAAGTGCAAGAATCTGCTATAGAACATATTTACTATCATCTCGATGATATTCCAACAGAAATCAACTTCGAGTGAGGTAACAATGTATCACAAATGAATTGTATTTCGGCAGTTATTATTTACGTGTGAGAATGGTTGGTTGGAGAGGTATATTTCAGCATTAATCCTGAGCTGGTTTCCATGCTACAATTCAGTGCATTGTTAAAATTAAGACAAGTACTTGTAGTTGTAATATATATATTACCATGTGACCAAATCCGCTCCTATTATATCGTGGATATGATACGATATCCCTAAAGGCACGGCTTTTTTCATTGCTCTTTGTTCTAAATCCTGCAGTTACAAAACTTGAAATACAATTAAAGTAACATTTGTATGAACCTTACACTTTTGAGCATCTGCTGGTATTTGCTCTTTTTAATGGCAGAAAGCACAGCCTTGCGGCCCTTGAGATATGCTTTCATAAATTCACCTGCTCCAGGAAAAGAGAACCAGTACTGTCCGGCTCCACGTACCGTTAATAACCCAGCATTTATAAAACTCCTAATTTAAAAAATAAATAAAAAATTGATTAGTGGGTAAATATTGTCCTACGTGATATTCTCTTCGGTAAAGCTAAGTTGCTGTATAAGTTGTGATTTGGAAATGCCTAAATCTTTGCAGGTTGGCACGACAGTGGACAAAAACCTTTCAATTGTGAGTAAAAGGGCACAATTCTGTCCATGGTGTTGTTTTACATGTGAGACAAAGTCGTTTGTGAAGATTACGACTTGGGCTTCTTCTTCGCCTCCCAGTTTAAAGAATTTAAGAATCCCTGAAGTTTGCAATACATCCTAATAATGCAAAAAATCAATATATCAGTTAAGTTTCAGTCTCCTTTCTCGTTTCTAATTCTGAGGTTTTAAAGCACTTGTAAAACAAACTTTACTAGTTGGTGGTCGGCTAGCGTCCTATTTTTTGAAAGACTGTAAAGCTGGTGTCTCATCAGAATAACAGGCAAACGTTGAGCAAATCGTTCTAATGGGAAGGAATTTCGCAATACTGCTAAAAAACATTCTATCTCTGTTGCATTAACTGAAGGGTCGTCTGCTCGACCCCTTTTGGTAGGCGATTCTAGGCTAGGATTATTATAATGTGCACTGCGTTTACTCATATTTCTTCACTATTTTGGTAGGTTGGTTGGCAGTTTATTTCCCCATAATTGTGATAGCAATGGCTAACTGCGCAGGCGCAGGAGGTGTGTCCCTGTAGAGGGCAAGTAAATCCACTAAGAAGGAATTTCTAAAACTTGGGAGTTTTAAATCTTCTAAGCATTTCTGTACACTAAAATTTGTCTGATGACATACTCCTGAACTTAAACTAAATAAACTCGAACCCTTAGAGCATATATACAGGTTATGCACCAAAACTCTAGGAAATCCATTTTAACCTATGGGAAAAACAATGGGCGGTCCTTTCAAATTCAAGTAAACTATATAGGGCAAGGTGAAGGTCTCTGCTGTCCCCCTTTTAGACTTCCGCTTGCACCACAAGTTTTACTGTACTATCCCTTTGTTACTCAGAATGACAGTTAGGGAGTAAAAAGATATTATTGGAAGATCCTGATGGAGCTCAATGACCCACGGAGTGTTTTCCTAGAAAAAAATAGCTGCACCCCAGCCCAGCAAGTCTATAAATAAATAAAAGAAAGAAGCTTCTTTAGCGTGCCGTGAATGGTTTGCCCCTTGCCCTACTTTATTTAGCTTTGTGTAGCAAAAGGTTTATATTGCCATCAGGTCCGTACTCAGGGGGGGGGGATTTAAACCCCCATCGAAAGTTTCCGCAAATGAAAAATATACGTTTTTCTAGCATGTGGTACTTGATAAGTTTATTTCAAATTGAGCCTTGGTTTTGTTTGACCGTTTGAAGCTCGAACAACGCGATAACGTTTCTCCTTTTTCGTATCCCCCTTTCCTTGCCGGAAAGATTGTATACGACAAAAATAGGATTTCAAGTTCTCGGGTTAAAACCCCCCTCGAAAAAAAATCCTGGGTACGGGCCTGATTGCCATTGACACCCTCGCGCTTGTTATATAATCCTTAACCTGACCGTTTCGACTCAGACTTCCTGCTTGACCACTCTTAAAGCAGCAACGTGTAAGACAATGCACAATTGACCCTTTGAAAACGGTTTTGTTCTTTTCGGGCACCAGATTTATTTGCTACCCCTTTTTTATTCTTTAAATTTGATCTCGGTTCAAAATCTGACGCTCCTCGACAGAAAAGAAACGGAACCAAAAACCTGTCGACTTGGACTTTGGACGAAGACTGAAAAATCAGAATGCGTGACCAGGACGACCTACTAACATATTGCCTTGAGGTGGATGTGGCCAGGCGTGGACATCCTGGGGTAATCCACCGATTCTCTAAGCTTACGTATGAAGAAAGCCCTTGGACTTGGACAAGACAAAAGAAAGCTCGTAGCCCCGCAAATGTGGGCTAGTAGAGCAAACGCCGAGTTGAGAGATGGAAGGGGAAGACACACCCATTACCCCCGGTGACCTCCTATCACTTGTAGAGTTGCACGAGCGCTTCGAGCTCCGCCTCCCCAAACTTTTCGTGAATAGCCCTCACCATTTGTATGGGACCCATCCAAGCGACCCTAACCTTAAACTTGAAGTCACCGAGAAGAAAAGACATTAATTCGCGCCCCGTACCTCAAATTTTGTGTAGTCTGTACTCTGCAAGCGACCTGCCATCACCTCAGCTTGATCCTTCTCTCTCGTCTCTTATCTTTTTTTCTCTCATCCACCTGTCTTCAAACTCTTAAATCCTTCTTTGAGTCTTTGGCCCGTCTGTCAGAATAGTGGAAGGTTCTCGGATCTCTCGCACGTCTTTTTGGTTGTTCCCGATTTCTTAACCTCGTGTGTTACATTGTGGTTACATTGGTTTACCACCAAAGTATCGTCCAAGATTACGTTCCGTATTTTTGCGGCTCACGAAAAAGTGACCTCATTGTGAAGTAGAGTCTGTACGTAGAATCGTTATAGCCATCAATTCCTTTCTTGGAGAGCGCTCGACTTTGCCCTATATTTTCCGGGCGTATTGTCGGGGTTGTCTTGTGTGGTTTAGCGTGTTTGAAAGCGGGAGGAAAAAACGTCTCGAGAGGCCATGAAAGGTGTCGGCACCCAGTCCCAGAGTTGCAGTACAGACAGTGCCAGTGCTGGCTATCAAAACCCGGCAGCTCGGGTGACTGTTTCCGCTAAGTTACTCTTCGGTTCGGTGCAAGCCATCCAGACTGTTAACGCTGAGAAATGCAAAAAACGCAGTCAATAAGGTAAGAAAACTTAAACTTGTTTGTATTATTTCAAGCATCATGGTCTTATTTTTTTTGTAAACTAGATGGAAGATGATTGGAATTCTATTGACTATAACGACTTTGGCAACGACTACGGCTACGACTTCCACACAAGATTTTTTAAACAGTGCAACAGAGTTCGGACTCAACCAGTCCCATTATCTGTTTGATGTGCAAGAACCTAAGCTTTATGCTCAAGGTTAGTCTAAAAGTTGCATTTTAGTTGGTCATTCGAGGTTCTACGGGATTCATGTTTTATAGGATTATGGCTAACGAAAGATGATCCTGGCCTTGGAGTAGCGACGTTTAATTACCAACAAGCCCATACGAAGGATTTGTCGAAGTATGGATATGCCTCTTTAGAAGCGAGCACTTTGCTCTCAAAAAGGTATTTTACATTTTCTTACCAAACCTAGTACAAAAATGTCATCAAATCAATTGTTTTTATTTCTGGCACGTAGACTGTTTCTGAACAGAAACAATGTTGGATCATTGAGAAGAGTTTCGGTGAAAGAAACGTCATTATACGACGAGTGTCCTGTGAAGAGCGAAACCATCGATTGCCCTGCGTACTCCCTCTATTTCCGCACTTTCGACGGCACTTGCAACAATCGCCAGCACCTAACCTGGGGCTCAGCATTCCGGCCTTTTCAACGGTTCTTACCACCAGTTTATGACGATGGCATCCAGAGTTTTCGCCAGTCTGTCACGGGGGGTCCCCTTCCTTCACCTCGCAAAATTAGTGCTTTGATCCATCGACACGTTAACGCGCCACCCTCTCAATTTACTACCATGCTTATGCAGTGGGGCCAGTTTTTGGATCACGACATCACCTGTAAGTTTGTCCCCTTAGGAACTTAATCGCAATGCTAATTAAAATCTCCCGTAGCGTCTTCGCAAACTCGAGGATTCAATGGAAGTATTCCCAAGTGCTGCTTGACTAATGGCATGGGCACTCAACCAGTTGACCTCAGGGTAAGTTTTAACTGCTTAAATTAAGTGAATGGAGGTCATTGATTGGGTTCTCTTGGTTACAGCATCCGGATTGCGCTCCAATTCCTGTGCCCTCGGATGATCCGTTCTATGGCCCTTTTAACGTGACGTGCTTGGAATTCGTACGCTCTAATCCTGCGCCGCATGAAGATTGCGTACTTGGCCCTCGTGACCAGATTAATCAGATTACGTCTTACATTGATGGTTCCAACGTCTACGGTAGCACAGAAGAAGCGGCGAACGAATTGCGCTTGTATAAATTAGGTATATTGCATATTCGAGATTTATTATGTCGACATTCCATTTTTATCATGTTTTTTAATAGGAAAACTTAAGTACAAGGATATGCTCTTCCGCAAAAGCTTATTACCACCGTTGGGTCTGCCCATTGAAGGGGAATGCCGTGTGCCGGGTAAAAATCTGCATTGTTTTCATGGCGGCGATATGCGGACCAATGAGCAGCCAGGACTCTCGGCAATGCACGCGGTCTGGTTACGCGAACACAACCGGATTGCTACTAGATTGTCAATCTTGAACCCACATTGGGGTGACGACCGGGTCTACCACGAAAGTCGCAAAATCGTCGCGGCTGAAATGCAGCATATTACCTATAACGAATGGCTGCCGCTCATTCTAGGTAAACGCATTAGATTTGCCTGTTCATCCTTTCGAGTTATAATCCTCTGATTTGCGTCTTTAGGAGATAAGGTGCTGGATGTCTTTGATCTAAAGCCATTGCGTCGAGGGTTCTATTCTGGGTATAACGATTCGGTTAATCCTACCGCGGCGAACGCGTTTGGGACTGCGGCCTTGCGGTTTGGACACAGCTTGATACCTGTTAGCTTAAATCGCTGCGACCGCCGCCATAAACCCCTACCTGGAGGTAAACATTCTGCGGAAGATCTTCTTCTTTTTTCTTTTTATTTAATACCAACGTAGGCCGTTTTCAAATAGCTCTTTTAAGCTTATGATATAAATATATGTGATATTTTTTTTTACCTAATTTATATTGTTTTTATAATCAAATAGGGGTAAAATTGAGGAAAGAATTGATGGATCCCACGCCTATTCATAACATAGGAGGCGTCGATCGACTTATGCTTGGAATGTGTTCGCAAGCTGCACTGCGCCGTGATGAATTCATTAGCGATGAACTCACGAATCATTTGTTCGAAACGCCAAGTAATATTCCATAACTTCGAGTTACCATCACTTCATGTTCTAATTATAATATTTCCATCATAAAACAGAAAAACCGTTCGGTATGGACTTGATTTCCATCAATTTGCAAAGGGGGCGGGATCATGGCCTACCACCTTACACTGTATGGCGAGAACAATGTGGTTTGACTCCCATTACCAACTGGGGTCAATTGTTGAGCATCATGGATGATGATACAGTAGGAAGATTACGAATCGCCTATGAGTAAGTTGACTATAGACCACTAAACCTATCTTGAATACTCAATTACTGTCTGATTTGACAGACACGTGGACGACATCGATCTGTTTACTGGTGGAATGTCTGAGAAACCCGTAATGGGCGGAATTGTAGGCCCTACCTACGCTTGCATTCTTGGTCAGCAGTTTTTGAACCTCAAGCAAGGTATTTTTGTCTGCTGAGGCTTTATAATGTTGTATTTTAATTCATTTTCCATTGATAGGAGATCGTTTTTGGTATGAATTGGGAGGATTTGACAATTCGTTTTCCGAAAGGAAGCTGAAAGAAATTCGCAGGAGCACGCTGTCCAGGATAATATGCGATAATTTGGATGACGTGGAAACCTTACAACCTTGGCTATTCCTTCTTCCTCATTCTGAAACGTAAGCTAATATTGTAAAAAAGAATACTCTAAAAAGTGTTCTAATATTTTTTTCTTTTCAGGAATCCTAGGGTATCTTGCAATTCCGCTACTATTCCTCGCCCTGATTTGAGTCCTTGGATGGAAACTGAAGTGAAAGTTTCCCTTGTATCCAACGCTGTATCCTACAGTAACCCTATTGTACCCACGCTAAGCGACGAATCCTCGCTAAGCGGCACGGAATCCTCCGAGATACCCGATATGCCCCGCCCGCAGCCTGAGAACGATTGGGTGGAAGACTTACCCAGTCAGTTGGTTGAAACGGCAGAAAGCAAAGAGGAGATTGTCATCGCCGATGATCTGAAATCGCTTGTGGAGAGGACTGAACCCCATCTGGAACTCTTTACAGATAAACTGTCGAGATCATCTGCCAGAAGAAGTCAAAGCCAAGCTTCTTCTGCTTTTAACCGCGTCCGAGACAGCGCTTTCAAAAATAAGCTCTTTTATGGAAGGTGACTATGCCTGTTCTTTGATATTGGATTCCTGCGGTTCTGTCTTTAAAAGAAAAGAAATTGTAAGTTATTTTACATTGTTACAACGTCCGGGGCTGGTTCCCGTGGATAATTGTTTACTAGCAAAAAAAAGTGTGATATATTATATAATATTTCGTCTGGTGTAAGTTTTGTTGTCTTGTATTTTCGTTACCTTTTTAAATGATAAAACTTGCGTCTGATTAAAACACGCTTACATTCACTTGAGAAAAAACAGTGAAAATGTGCTTTTCAAATAGTAATAATCGGGGTTTTCAAAATTTGGCGGTACAGTTCAATATCGGTAGTAAGGGTTTTGATACGATACATGTTCGATAAATCGATTAAAATTAAAGATGGCGGCGAAATGTTTCCAAGCTGTAGAAAACGTTGTTTTTGTCCTGTGATTGAGTAATTCCGCGTGAAAAAAGGACAGGTATTTGCGAGTTCTATATTTGTATTAGTGGCTTGGCTTATGTCTCCCCTTGCTTGTGGGGAGCTGAAAAAGTTGCAGACATTGGGCGTATCGTAAGTAAACACGCGAAGGCTAGCAGCGGGATTGTAAACCAGCCTTGCAAAATTGAACGATTTGAAAAAGCCGAGCCGAAAGAAGAACGGTTAAGCAAAACTGTTCTATCCCGCTCGGATAATAATAATCCACCTCCAGTTTTCCCCCCAACGGCCACAGCGCAGCATATCAATAATAAAGAGATACACAAATTGTTGCCAGTATTGAATAACAAACAGCCACAACGCCCCAGCCTGGTTAATACCGCAATTTCCCCTCCAATAGACAAGAAGTTGTTAGTAAAGTCCAAGATGGCCAGTCCACAGTCGAAACGAGACACAGATGAAGATATGGAAATCCAGGAAGAAGGTAAGAATCCTATTTTTCACGTAGTTTTATTCATCAATACATCTTGTACTTAGTTGGAGATTTAGCTGTAACCGGAAAGCCGGAAACAGAGACTACTGACGTGCAGCCCACAGGTCCTGAAGAAGTCAACGGAGGAATTGTAGACGGTAACATGGTATCCCAAGATACAGATATGGAAGACGGTAAAGAAAATCAATAACACTCGAAGAAATTAGTGCATTAATTTATAAATCCTACAGACGAGTCACGATCAGAAGCTACGTACTCCTTCACAGTCCCAAACATCAGCAAACTCAAAGAAAGTGTACTATCCCAGGCCTGGTATGTGAGGAATTTGCCTTGGAAAATCATGGTCATGCCTCGGACTTCTCCTGCAGGCCAACATGACCGTGGTCCACAGAAATCCTTAGGTTTCTTCCTACAGGTTACTATTGTCTGCTAATTTCTCTTGTTTGTCTGCTATTCCTCATATTTTTCTCTTTTTTCACTTTAGTGTAATGGTGATTCGGAGTCCTCATCCTGGAGTTGCAATGCTATGGCAGAACTGAGGTTGTTGAGTCAAAAAGAAGGCATGGAACACTTCACAAGGAGTATGTAGTGACCTCGTTCAGCTTTCAAAACATGCATCTAACTAATTTTATCATAGAAATCCAGCATTTGTTCTTCAGTAAAGAAAATGACTGGGGTTTTAGTCATTTTATCAGTTGGAATGATATGTTGGACCCTGAAAAGGGCTACGTCAAAGACGACTCTATCATATTACAGGTAAAAAGCCACGTCATCAGCTCAATAATTCTCAGATGATTGGTTTTCAGGTGCATGTTACAGCCGAAGCTCCACACGGTGTGAGCTGGGATTCCAAGAAACATACGGGTTACGTAGGACTCAAGAACCAAGGAGCTACTTGTTACATGAATTCGCTCTTGCAGACCCTCTACTTCACCAATGAATTACGAAAAGTATATCCGAATTTTGAATCCATGTACTTTATTTTCTTCGTTTGTCTTTCGTAAGGCTGTGTACAAAATGCCCACAGAAAGTGACGATTCCCAGCGTTCAGTGGCGTTAGCCCTTCAACGTGTCTTTTACGAGTTGCAGTTCTCGGATCGTCCTGTCGGGACAAAGAAACTAACAAAGTCTTTTGGTTGGGAAACATTAGACTCTTTCATGCAGCATGATGTGCAAGAATTCCTGCGAGTGGTACGTTTTCGCTTTTCAAATATCTTAAAAATAAGATTTAATTTGTTACCCTTTTGTTAATAAGCTCTTGGATAAGTTGGAGTCCAAGATGAAAAGCACTTGCGTGGAAGGCACAGTTCCTAAACTGTTTGAAGGCAAAACTATTGCAAGTTCATTTACATTTTATTTGAATTATAATTTTTATTTATTTATTTTTGTATTTATGTAGTCGTTTATTAAATGCAAGAATGTCGATTACACTTCGTCTCGGACAGAGACTTACTACGATATTCAACTCAACATCAAGGGGAAGAAGAATAGTAAGTGCACTGATCAAATGCGTAGAATGGAATCTAAGTTACGCTGATTTGCTTTGTTTATTTGCTAGTTTATGAATCATTCAAGGATTATGTGGCCACTGAGACTTTGGAAGGGGACAATAAGTACGATGCGGGCGAAAACGGTTTGCAAGACGCAGAAAAAGGCGTCATTTTTGCCTCTTTTCCTCCCATTCTGCATCTGCATTTGATGCGGTTCCAGTACGACCCCATCACGGACAATTCCGTCAAGTTTAATGACCGATTCGAATTCCCGGAAAAGCTGGACCTCTCCCAGTTTCTCCAGAAACCCGAAGCCACGCCTGCTACCTACACCTTGCATGCAGTACTGGTTCATAGTGGCGATAATCACGGAGGCCATTACGTGGTCTTCATCAATCCCCGCGGTGATGGGAAGGTAAAATTCGTGATTTTATTTTATTTTTGTAATTACTATTATTGTCTTTTCAGTGGTGCAAATTTGATGACGACGTTGTGTCGCGATGCTCCAAGAGCGAAGCCATAGACAACAATTTCGGCGGACCGGATGATGACACGAATTTGAACATCAAACAATGCACCAACGCCTACATGTTGGTCTATATTCGCGACGCAGCTCTGAATCACGTACTGCAAGAGGTGATCGAAGGTGATATCCCTGCTGAACTCGTCGAGCGCTTACAAGAAGAAAGGAAGTTGGAGACGCTTCGACGAAAAGAACGCAATGAAGCGCATCTTTACATGGCCGTCCATTGTTTACTCGAAGATCATTTTGTGGGGCATCAAGGCTTCGATCTGTACGATCCCGAGACCGCCATGCCGAGAGCTTTCAGGATACGCAAACAAGCCACCTTGACCGAGCTTATGGAGACCTTGTCCGAAGCTTTTGTAAGCGAATTTTTCACAGAAAATTTGTTGTTTTTTTACCCTTTTTTTAATCTTTATTTGACGAAATTGTGTATGGAAAATAGAAATATCCTGTGGAGCAACTCAGGATCTGGCCCTTGGCTGGGCGAACTAATCATACGCTGCGTCCTCGAGCTATTGAGTGGGAAGCTGATGCCCTAAGGCCCGTTATTGAACTCGCTGAAGGTGGGAGTCCCTGGATTGTTTTTCTGGAAGTCCTGGAACCTGATTCTGGCTTGATTGTTTTGCCGCCTTTTGATGGAGATACTCATGTCTTGCTCTTCTTCAAGTATTACGATCCGAAAGAGCAGAAAATGCATTATGCTGGACATGCGATCGTCCCGCTCAGTATTCAAGCGCGTAAGCTGATGCTTAAAGTGAAATTTTCTGCGTAAATTAAATGTACATTTTGTGTTTGTAGGAGCTTTGGTGCCCATTTTGTGCAGGAAAGTGGGATTACCACCTGATACGCGTCTCGCGCTCTTTGAAGAAGTGAAACCCTTGATGATAGACCCCATGGACAATCTGGATAAACCGTTGGAAAACGCTCTCGAGGAGTTGATGGACGGCGATATTGTTTGTTTCCAGAAATACGATGAAGAACTTATGGAGCAGCCCTTAGGCACTGTGAAACGATACTTTTGGTAAATTTTGAGAACGAAAAAGGGCATTTTTCATTAAAAATTTGTTGATTTTTTTGCTCTTTTTTTATTTAGGGACTATTTCCATCGTATTGAAGTCATATTTTGTGACAAAGCTCAACCCAATGATCCGGGTTTCACTGTGGGGTTGTCAGAAGACCTGAGTTACGAGCAAGTGGCCAAACTTGTCGGCGAACGAATTGGCGTCGAACCCAATATGCTTCAGTTCTTTAAATGCCAAGGGTAAAAACTTTATTGTGCACTAGATATAAAGTTTATATGCGAAAATTTGATGGGATTTTTAAGGTATCGCGAAGGACCAGGCACAGCTATTCGACACAATTGGTCCTTGTCTTTAAAAGATATGGTGCCGTCGGTGAAAGGCAAAGGTCCTAAACGCGTTTACTATCAGAGATTGGCCATGCCCATCACCGAGTTGGAAACCAAGCGCCAATTCCGGTGCAACTGGGTGGACGCAGCGTATAAAGAAGAAAAGGAACTGGTCCTGTACCCCAACAAGCTGGCTAAGGTAGAAGAACTATTCCAGGAAGCCAAAAAAGCTGTGACACTTTCAGAAAACGGCTCTGGCAAGCTTAGGTATTGTTAGCTATCAAAGCGAGTTTTATTTGTTTACGTCGTGTTAACTTTATTGTGTTGTTCCTTTAGGTTATTGGAAATCGTAGGCTTCAAAATCCAGAACTGGGTAAGTGATGATACTCGTCTGGACGTCCTAAACATGACTACTCCGCGATGGTATAGGTAAAGTCTGGAATTCCTTCGTTTTCTTTTCGTGCGTTTCGTGTATTAATTGGGAGAATTATTTGATTAAAGGTTGGAGGAAATCCCCAAAGAGGAGTTGAATTTGGCCAGTGATGAACTGCTGATTCCTGTGGCCCATTTCCAGAAAGAACCTTATTCTGGTTTCGGAATCCCATTCCTCCTTAAAGTGAAGGAAGCTGAGCCTTTCGTGTCCATCAGAGAGAGGATCCAGAAACGTTTGGACGTTTCAGAAAAAGAAATGGACAAGTACAAATTCGCTGTGGTGGTGGGCAATCGAGCCAGGTACTTGCCAGATGAATCGGACTTCACCTTAAACTTGGATGAGTTCCGGCCTCCCATAACTCAACGTAAGTGACTTGGAAACCTTTTATGTGAAGTTGATTTTATGACTATTGACTTGGAGATGGAGTACTGGATCGATTTAATCGTTTTTACGCTTGTTTTACAGCCTGTCAAGTCCAGATTCGACCTTGGTTGGGCATCGATCATCTAAACAAAGCCCCGAAACGTTCGCGTTACAGCTACTTGGAGAAAGCTATCAAGATCTACAATTGAAAAGGCAGCCGGTGTGGGTGAATTGGAAGAGAAACCGAAACAAAGTCCGAGATCCTGGCAGTTGAGCCATTGTGAATGGCTTAACTTCTATAGACACGAAACATTATTTCCTCTTCATTAAGGCCCCTATTCCCGTCTGTTAGCAAATTGTTGACTTTTTATTGACTAATTTTTATTTCAGACCTGATTTCTATCCTTTTTGTCTCATGCAACCTACGGTATTTTGCATCTTGTTGGAAAAACGTTTCAGCTGTACAGCAACTTTAAAAAAATTATGGGCCTGTCCAAGACGTGATATACACTTGTCTATGGAAAACTGTTAACGACTTTCGTTTTAAACACTGATCTTCCATGGTTAGGTTAGGTTAGATTAGGCATTAGGTTAGGTTAGGCATTTGTATTATTTAGCTTGGCCGCTTGGGGAATAGTTGAAATTTCATTGTTAAGTTCAAAAGAGTCAACATTCGCTGGTAACCTTTGGTCGCAAGTTCATTCTTGTTTGCTTTGTGAAGAGGATCAGACGTGATTGTTTTGATACAGAACAGAAACCGCGCGGAAGTAAATTATTGTTTCATTTGTTTGTCATGGGTCGTCCCGTAACTGGCTGGAGAAAATACCGACGAATTCTATGGGGATTGTCACATTTGATCTTCTTTACCAAAATTGGCTTGAGTTTGTTCGTTGTCGGCTTCGCTTGCTTAGGTAAACTTTACTTTCATTTGTGTTACTGTTAGTCAAAAGGTAGGTCATGTTTTGTGATTTTGCCTCAAAGGAATTAAAGGTTTGATTTGTTGAATTATGCAAGCAAATATGAGATCTAATTCATGTTTTCATTCGTTTCAGGAGCACATTTGTTAATTCTAATCGAATGGCCCAGTGTTCGAGAACAATTTGAAGTCCGTTATAATAACTCCGTAAAATTGAAGGAATACATTGATTTTCGAATTCAGACGATGACCGAAACAATCCAATTGCAGAATTTCTTGAGTGAAAGAGGACAAGGACACTGGAATGTCACCAGCATTGCATCCTTCGTCAACCATAACCTAAACATTGTACTAGATACAGTCAGGGACTGTGAAAGCGGTGGTATATGTTCCAGGAAAATTCCGGTGTGGCAACCGAAGCTTACCTATCCCAAAGCTTTAATGTGCATTCTCAGCTTGATGACTGGTGTGGGTAAGATTCATTAGAACTAAATCAACCGTGTTTTTCAAAGCTGTACGAAAACTTTCCCCGTAATAAGGATTTTTATTTTCGCAGATTACGGAGTGGTTGTTACTGTGCAGAGCGTTTGGGGTAAAACCCTGGTTATCGTCTATGCGCTATTTGGACTGCCGTTGTTTTACTCTTTTTTGGCGTTGGTCGCAAATTCGATCCGCTATGTCCTTCGCCATATAGGAAGGTACCGTTTTCTTGAGCACTGTGTGTTTTTTATAGAATAATTCTTCAATTGAATACGATTTATGCTGATTAGAAAATACATTGTGATGAAGCCCAGGAAAATCTATGACCCGGAGACGAAGATGGTAGTACTTGCATACCCAGACAACCTAGCCAAAGATGTAAGTTTGTTCTCAACTTATATTAGCACATCGCCGTTCGCATTCCCTAACAAAAGTATTGCCTGTTCTTTCCAATGGCTCCACAGTTAGTCTTTCCGTTACCCGTATCGGCGTTGCTGCTCGTCGGGTATATTTTCATGGGAGCTTTGTTGTTTTCAACCCTGGAGGGATGGAACATTATTCATTCGTTTTACTTTGCGGCTATCACCATCAGTGGCGTTGGCGTAGGTGAAGCCATTCCAGGCTCGAGGTAATCGAGTAGCAGGTTTATGTTATGAACTTACCATACAATTCTTTCGTTTCTCTAACGCATTATAGTCCCACTGAGTATAAAGGATTGACTACAGGATCTCATCTGATTGCTCTGGTACTCTTCAGCGTCACAGGTAATGTTAAACACAGATTTCTTTAATTTTGAGAGGCTTTCGAAGGAGGGGAACTGTTCTAATGAGTTTTGGCATGTATATAGGTCTGGCTTTAATTATGGTGTGCTTTCAAATGACCGAGTGTAACTTCTTGGAGCGGTGGAGGAGGAAAGCGGAGGAGGCTCGCGTATTCTTCATAACGCTCGTCTTAGGTGCCGAAGATGTGGTCTCTTCGAAAGAACCCTCGCCTCAAACAGTGGCAGAGTCTGCTGCCGTAATTAATAGTGCCTAAAAAGTAAGACTTTTCTTTCAAACCCGGAAAATTGTTAGCTGACTTAGTGTTAATTCAAAAGTTGTGAAAACTCTTTAATTACTTCATAAATCTGTCGTCACGCTGCAGATTGCTACTCTTAGATTCTGTGAGAATCCTAGAGTCTTTCCTACGAAAATGAAAGCATTGTGAATGAACCGCTGACTTTCTGGCATTTTTTAAAGCTTTGTTTACTTGGCAGCCTTTGTATTTATCGATTTAGCGATTCCTTGGTGTTGTTCCACGGATAACATCATTATTCGTTGTTGATGCTCCGTATCTTCGTCTTGAGGCAAATTGATTAGTGAAAACATCATTACTGTTGCTAGGATAGACAGACTACGACATAAGTGAGGAGACACTTGTAAACATTCCTCGTGTACATTATCTTTATTTCGTTGTATTTCTTTCTCTATATAATTAACTGAGCTTGAGCATGCTTGCTAAGATGCTTCTCTTTACCTACGAATAAGAGCTGCATAACATGGTAATATGACACAATAACAATCTCAAAAATCCCCACCTGTTTACATCATCTGCAGAATTATAGCGAGGTTACTATATCTTCTACTTTAAGTGATTCTACAGGCGGGGCCTGATGTCATAAAATGCTGTCGAGATTTTTACTGTACAGATCTTCCTTCATAGTTCTCTTGAGAGGGGTTTTACATTTGTTCTTGAGCCAGTTTTGTGCATAAGGTTGTCGCTTAACACTCTTCACGGTTTGGCCAATACACACTGTCATTAAACTAAGTAGCAATATTGCTATGATGACATAGCCGCCTATATACAAGATCCCGTGGTCTAGTTTGTAGCAATCACGCTCATCCACCCCGCTGGGGCAGTCGCGGATACCATCACACCATAACGAGGGAGCAATACAAGCTTCGAGTTCAGGACAACCCATATCGCACAACATTACATGTCCAAGGCTCATTTGGCTCGCGTTAAGCGTGGAAGAGTTTTCATTCTCGAGATAGGGATACGTGTACCGGCGACTATCTACCCATAAATCCTTATAGACAACGAGCCAGCGCACTGGACTGTTGATCAATTGCATTGAATCAGTCGTGGCTTCTACCATCAAGTGTCTGCTTTCGTTCGCTAGAGCGTTTTCCACCCAATCCCATCCGGGAGAAAAAATCCTTACGGCGGAGTCGGTGTTATCCCAGTCAGGGCAAATTATGTGTAAGGGAATCGCCTGGGGCACGGAGTACACAGTAATCCTGTTACCGGAGAGACATTGAATATCTTGACCGTTTTCGGGTAAGATATCATGCCCTGTGATTTCCAGGTACAAGTACCCAGTAGGTGGAGCTTGGATTAGCCAAGGAAAACCGGAGCATTCCTTTTCTAAGAGCAAGTCTTGCGAAAAATCGATAACACCTCGGGTCGCTGCTGCACGTCTTCTCTCTGCACAACTTACTGTCCGGAAAAACTCATATCGACCTTTAAAAAGGAAATCCTCGAAATCTTGGCTATAATTCATGCTTTCAACATGGAAGACCAGCTCCATCACATTAGTTTGGCTGACAATGGAAAGGGGCTTAACGGAAGTCCGGAAGACGTGGTGCTTACGGCGACGTACATCAGGCCAGGGATACTCATAAAATGTAATGGACGCTCGGGAAGAGGAAGACGAGTTCAAGTTGAAAAAGACCTCTTCGATTGTAATGTTTATACCCTGGTCATAGGAACCTTTGAAAGTATAAACGCATTCCAAAGACTTGGCGCCGCCACGGCCGTACAGAAACAAATTCTTGGGCGACGTGATCACTCCATGCTTTCTATGACTTTCAAACAGTTGGTGGCAAGGGAGTGAAGGTACAAACTCTGCGTTTGGTGCTTGTGGTACATCGACATTGATAAATTCGTAATGAAGTTTAAAAATCCATGAACTGGTGGCCGTGTTTTCGGGTAGAAGTTGCTGTAGCATTAACTCGGACCCCGAGGATACGTAACTTTCGGTATGCAAGGAACATGGCTTGGGTACTTCGCGATCTCCTTGATTGTCTAACTGCCAATGTGCACACAGACGCGGTGTTACCGCCTTACAATTGTTAACTAAAGATTTCCGTCTGTCTTGGTGCTGCAACGGTTCCATTACCAGCAAGCACGTGCTAGCTGAAGGATCTAATAAAGAGTTGTTTTCTCGTTCGTGGTAATACGTTATGAAATAAAGCCAGATTTGTTCGTTGGGCAGACCCGCGAAGTAATAATTGCAATTTGTTCCTCGTTGCAAAGTATTGACTGGCTGTTGAACGATGCCTTTTCTGGATTTTGAGCTGTTTATGGCTACGGAGCAATGCGAAGTATTGACGAGTAACCCCCGGGCCACATCTGCTTTGCTGACGAACTGGACTGTCACTTCCATGGCGAAGCCAGCCAGGTAGCGTAAGGGCCAGGTATGGGATGGAGTATCGTATTCGGAGGACTTGAAAACAACCAGCATTTCTGAGCTAGACGAAGTAATTTCCGGTACCACGCCCCCGCTGCACATTCGCACTAACATTGGTGAATCCACGGTTCCACCATCGTAAATGGCGAGATGGTCGCCATGGTCACTGCATTGGTCGTTTGTCAGCAATTTCCTTTCTTCTTCTCCTTCAGCATCAACGCCGGGCTCTGCTTTAATATGAAACCTCGTACCGTCCGGCTGGGAAACAGTAATAATCGCCACGTAGCCTTCTGGAGTCCACGATTGTCGTATGTAATAAAAGCAAGTCGCATTCCTGAGAAATATTATTAATATGACGCGCCTGTTTCGTTTGTGGTTAATGTTATGGTGTAAATCTGGTTCTATTACCTTGGATAGAATCCAGGGAAGTTGGGGGATTGAATACGACAGCGCTGCTGGTCGCAACTTTCTAAGTGACGGGAGCATAATGTACCCGGGACGGGTTCGCCCAGAGCTAGGGCTTTTCGCATTTTCGGACGACTAGTCACAGTCGTCGCATCTGAATGAATGTCACGGAAAAAGGCCGGGCTGGGCTTGCTGAGGCTTTTGAAGACGATAGAGAGTTGAAAGCGCTCCAGAACTTGCGGGCTATCAATGCTAATGCTTAAAAGCACGGATTGAGTGTCGCTATAATACACCATGTGACCCCATGCATCACCACACCATGCACCTTTGGCCTCACTGGGATGTTCCATTAGGGTAACCATCCCTCCTTTGCATCGCTGATTTTGGTCTTTTGTGTGCTCAAGGATCCCTACGGTGAAACGCTCCCAGCTCAACTAGAAGCACATTATTAATGGTAACTTTCCGCAGGTGAAACCTATATGCACTACGCTAATTTTCTCAAATTTGTCTCCTCCATTCGCATTGCATACTTTATGGATTCCCCATGTGAATACTTTATGGATTGAATACTTATATGAATTATGATTGAATACTTATTGCATACTTTATGGATTCCCCATGATTCCCTTGTGAATATTTAAGCGTAACCTCAGCTGTCAGATTTAGACACTCGGTCCCAATTAAACTACTTTATATCTACCTGAATTATGTCACCGTGGCCTCCGCCGATGGTGGTCAAGTTCAAGGTGCATTTCCATGGCAGGCATTGTGGCGGGGGAGGTGTGATTTCGTGACGGTAGCTATGACCGAGGATTCCGAAGTATGTTCGATTACAAACTATCGGAAAACAATTAGAAGATAAAGGAAAAAGTTGAAAATAATTCCGGGGATTTTTATAGCTTACTCGTGCATGCCGACGATCCATCAGGACGATTTCCGCAAGTATCGCGCGCGGAGCAAACTTCGCTTTTCGCTGCCAAACAATTACTATCACGGCACAATGCTGTTTCGATTGCCAATGCGTTCGGCGCCAGGACGTATGTGGTCGCGATAAACCACAGCAGCAGCCACCGAATCCGGTCACGTCCCATTCTGCTATTACACCTGTGTGGAATGGATGGATGGGCTGCAACGGAACATAAGTACGAGACACTCAGGCAGCTATTTGACTAGCTCTGCTGTGCATGTCTCGCACACACTGAAGATTGCTGCAAATGAAGGGGTTCGTATAAAGACACGCCCACGCACAGAGCGTGGTATTGATTTTCCTCAATCGTGCAGCAGTTCAAACATGCTCTGTAACACTTCTCCATAGTCTCCACCTCCCCATTGGACAGCTACGTATCTGCTTCATTAAAAGACTAACTGTAGAAAGATTTATGAAGTGAATGAATGATTAATATTAGCATATCACTAAAATTAATACTCTTGAAAACTGATTTAGTTTATAACCAAGAAATTATTATCCGCTTTTCTAATTATTATTTTTTCTTTCGCTTTCAGTTCGACATTTTAGAACATAATGTGTTACAAAATTATTGCTGTATTATTTTTAACAATAACTTTTATAATTTGAATGTTTAAAACTGGGGCCAACGGAATTGGGGAATGCCGGCCGGCAAGATTGATTTGAAAGGATGTTTTCGAATGCGTTTTAGACGTTTGCGGATAAAGGCGTATACGAAATAGATTGCATTGGTATTTCGGTAAACAAAAGTCATGTGGGTCTTGAAAACATAACAAATTAAACAATGTTGCGAATAACAACGCTAAATGGCGAAATTTCGGAAGACGATTGCAGTATTGTTTCAGGCGAAGGACCTAGCAAAGAGCTTCAGGTAAATGAATAAACATTCTAATTTGTCCTAAACTAAACTTATCCATCCTTTATGTTTATCTTTATGTTGACTTGTATTTCTTTTCTTTTTTAAAAATAAAGGAAGAAGAATTCCTTTCCTTATACACTTCAGCTCTGCAGCTGCAAAATCGGGGCGACGTTCAGAGAGCCAAATCTACCTTCGAAGAACTCTTAGAGTTGTTAAATGGGGACCAGACATCCAACGGAAATAATTTATCGGATTCTATTCGTGTGCTTCAGTATTCCTGCTATAAAAATCTGGGTAGCATATCCTACGAAACTGGCGAGTGGCAGCAAGCTGCTGAATACCTTATCAATGCGTCTGAATTGGATAGCTCTGACGTCAGTCTGTGGCAGCTTTTGGGCAAAGTTGCTATAGAATTGGGAAATTTGCCTCTGGCCAGAACTGCTTTCCAAGAAGTAATTCTGCAGCTTATCATACTCCTATATAAACTTCCTTATACATTTAGGGATTATCATGTTCTTCCATGAATTGGCCATGTTTGGATTACCTCATGCTTGTAAGCTTTGCTCTGTATGATTATCTCGCTTGCTTGAGTTACGCATCTAAAGGATTATCCCGTGATCCGTATTACTTGAAAGCGATTATTCTCCGTGATCAGATCTTCCAAGAAGATCCTATCCTTAAACAAGACGTTCGTGTCTTGCTGAACAACAGGTAGTTATTAAATTTCCGTTTTATCTCCAGCAATCAAACAATTCTCAAGTAATAAAACGAAATTCGTTCAATAACCTTCATCTCTTGTATAGCGATTCGTTGTTAGAGCCCGAGTCCTACGCAGGAGAAGCAATTCGAGGTGTTTTGGAAGAAATTCGAGTTATGAGATCCAAGCGAGCTCCACTAAAAGCACCAGTGTTTGAGAGTGTTGCTTTGCAAGGGGTTTTGAAAGAGCATACCTGGACCAATTTGGGCGAGTGCCTTCTTGCGACGCATGATTTTATCTCCAAACAAGAACCGCCTATGGTAATAAAGAAACTTCATTTGTAGACCTTTCCTTGTGACTCAACTTCGTTGTAGAGTTCTTTCGTCCCGGTAAACTTATCAAACGCTGAAGAAATAGTAACTGTGAGCAAAATGCCACTGGAAGTTCAGCCCATTAGCAGTGAATTCGATGATGCTGCCAAGAGCTCGACAGAAGATGGAGAAGTTTTGTTGGAAGACGCTCGCAGAGGCTCGAAACGAAAACGTGGGCTGGATGAACCTTGCAGCAAGGCCTTAGACTCTAGGGAGCAGAAAAGACGATCGACACGTTCCCGAGGTGGTTTGTTTCGCGTTGGAGAAGATATCGACAGTTTACGAGCCGAGCTCCGAAGTTATCTACCCACTTCTTTGTTGTAAGTCAATTGATCTTGCTTTCCCTGTCTTAAGTACCCTGCTCATTACTAATTTTCACCCTAGGCTGGATTCCTGCGAGCCTAAACCTGAAGATAAGCAAGATCAGCCAGAAGACAAAGCTATTTACAGTCAAATGACTAAGGAAAAAGATGTTAGTGGAGCCAGCGAAGCGATACACGTTCAAACCTTTATTCAAGAGTCCGGAAACGATGAATGTGTTCTTATATTACTCGAGAATCTTTGCGCCAAGGTTGTAACACTGGACTTTCTGGACTCTAAGTTGCTCACAGTCTTTACTTCATGTTTTAAACTGGTTAGGTAAGATATTGTTAGAAATAACTTGAAATTTGTTGATTCTTTAATCCATTTACGATCTTTCCAGGTCAAGTATTGATTACATGCACTTGAAATGGGAGGAAGAGCAGGAGAGTAGGGAGGCTATTGCTAACAAAGTGGAGGTTTTATGCGTTTATGTGGAAGTGCTAGCTGAAGGACCTATGGACCCTCCTTTGTAAGTTGCACTTATCTGCAAAGGAAAGATTGGGCAATAAAAAAAATAAAAAATTAATAGACCCACGCATTTGCCGGAAGATTTTCGCGCACTTTTTGACGCTTGTGCGGATCAGTCCTTGCTCCCCCCTCATAAATTCTGCGAGCTTCAGTGCCGAGTTTATTGGGCGAGAAAGAAATATCTACTGAATCTACAAGAAACGGATGCAGCATTATATTGCCTGCAGCAAGTAAGTCTGCAAGATTTATTGAAAGCAAATCCGCCCGTTTAATCGCCCGATTTTTCTTCTAAAAAGGTGGAGCAGATTCTGCGCCAGAAATCCGTTCAAGGTTTTTTGGCTGTCACACCCAAAGGTAGAAATTGGGTAAGCTTCTTTCGCGTGAAACAAGAAATGAAGTCCGTGGAAAGGATTCTGCACTTGCAACAAGTTCCAGCATTACACGCTTCAGGGCAGACTGAAACCTTGATTGGATTACTGCAAGTATCCTTGTCAGGCGATTCCTTGAGTGCGAGTGGAAGAGCGGGCCATATTACGATGCTTCTGGAAGCGCTGTGCACTTCCGAACGTTGGCCTGAAGTTCTAGTTTGGGGAGCGAAATGTTTCAAAGAAGCCACGTTAACATTTGTAAAACTGGTAGAAGGTACATTGCCAGCTATTTCCTTTAAAAGGAAATTCTAAAGCCTTTTTCTGTAGGAGCTGATGATGAGAAGAAAGCTTCGGTTGAACAGGAATGGAAAAATTGCATTTCGCTGCTCCTAACGAAAATGGAAGACGTAATTGCAGTTAATGACGCGTCTCTGGGTAACTTTAAGCTTACTTCCAAACCTTAAAATAATTGAAGTTGTGTTGAAGATGTATTGGAACAGTCTGCTTTAGCCGATTTGGCAGAATCGTTGATTCTACTAGCAGCGCAGCAGTTGGATGCAGAGGAGTTTGATGTTCTTCCCACTTTGAAACCATGGATTATGCTTTACCGCGTCTTGGCGATAGAAGAGCAACGAAAAGGCTTGCCTGTTGAGGACGTTTTAGAGCTGCCAGGATCTCTCCTTTTTCTAACTGCAGTTCATGATTTGCTCGGAAGGCACGAATTTTTTTCAAAATTTCAATAGTTGAAAGCCTTTCTTTGTTTCTCCGACAGGCGAAACTGGTGTGCGAAGGAAGAGGGTGGTTTTTTGATTACAACCATTCGAGTTTTCCTCCAATACGGTAAAAGTATTGGCTCAGATCCTAATTCGCCTGCAGTGAGAGCTCTTGAACAAGCATCGTACTGCCTAGTGGGATTTCCTTCCAAGAAATCCAAGGTAAAGTGTCCATTAAAGCACTTTGTTTATTTTACATACAAAAAAATATCTGCTAGAATCGGGCTTTGGATGAACATAGCTGCTCCCAAGTTGGTCTATCGTGGGATCTGAGTCTATTGTTGTGTGATTCGTTCTCTCCAAGTCCCTTGCCGCAGTTCGATTCCCTTTCAGCGATATCTTCCGAGCTGGAAGTTTTGTTGAAACGTGTAGTTGAACTGATACCTGCCGATTTGGATCCGAGTAAATCCGTTATTTCGATTATTTCCTTCACGTGCTTTTTTTTTGCTTTTCTTTGCGTGTTTCTCAAATTATTTTACTTGATTATTTCTTTGGTTATCTAATCTGTCAACTTTACTTTATTATCTTAGTATATTATTTGTTTTGATTTATTTTTGTTATTTGTTTATATTATTTATTTTTACTATTATTTTTCATTGTTTGTTTATATATATATATATATATATATTTTAATTTGAAACGACGTAGTCTTTCCTCTGTTGTCGTGTCTTGTATTCTTTGGTTCTCTATTCATTCGTGCAATTTAGTTTAGAACAAGGAATGGAGGTGTTATTTATTATTCCATTTTTTATTATTTATTTTTAGTACGTCCTTTTATTTTTTTATGTTACATTTGATTCTTTTACTATCCCTCAGGTCCATTCTTGCATGTTGTGGAGGATTATTTTAATGGAAGTGCATCGTCTGGGCCCTGGGAGCCCATAAAAGTCTCCCCACCGGTTCAAGATATTTTTTACCTTTTGGCGGATTTCTACTTCAAGTCTAAGGAATGGAGCAAGGCAGTTACTCACTATAGCTTGGATTTGCTAGTGAACCCGCGTCGCTTTGATTCATGGGCAGCTTTAGCCCTCACCAAAGGCACCCAACTAGAAACAGCTATAAATTCGGTAAGTTTTTAATCTAGAATATTCGAAAAGAATGCATATTGATCGTAATAAATGGGTTTTTTTTGTTTGTTTGTTTTTTTTTAGTGTGGGAGCGTGAACATTGACAGTTTTCTCAGCCAAGCCGGGTCCACAGTGGTATGCTATAAAGAAGCAATGACGTTAAAGCCCGAACACATCAGCGTTTGCATAGAATACGGCTGTTTGGCATATACTTTGCAAGCCTTTGCTAGCAGATACTTGCGTTTACATACAAACAGCTTGTCAGTCGACTTATTCTCCAAGCTACTTAAACATAAGGATGAAATGCTGGAATTGGCCCATCAATGCTTTCTGCAAGCTGAAGCGGTAATTCCCTGATCTTTATTGCCTAAACTTGGCGTAAGAATTGGCGTATTTTATCATACGGAATTTCTTTTCCGGAAGGTTTGGAGCGATTCTTCTGACGATCAGGATGAAAGGTGGCTGCACCAGTATATGCTGGGCAAAATCTCTGAAAAACGCAATGGGACCCCTGAGGAGTTTTTGAGCCATTATATAAGAGCTGGTGAGTTGTTGAAAGAAGCTGGCGCAGAATACCCCGAGAAGATTTTGTACAACAATCCCGGGAACTATGCCGTCGAAGCTCTGGAAGTACGTTCCCAGCTCTACTGAATTTTAAAAATTTTCAAGAAAAATTTCTTTACGTTTGCAATTTTTTGGGGGTTAGATTCATTACCGCATCCATAGCAGTGTTTTAAAACTGGCGGTGGAAATGGACTGCGAAATGGCTGATTCGAGCGTGTTACCCTTGTTGAACGATTATTTACAACGAGCCGCAGCTCTTCCGTTGCCTGTACCGAACACTGTTCGTGCGGAAACAGAAACAGGTCAAGGGGGTGTGGCCGATTCTGCCGAGGTTCTCAATGACATTATTATACTCATGGACGAAATTGTGGGACGGGTTGTCGCGGAATGCGAAGGCACTCCTTTACCAGAGTGAGACTATACTTTGATTGGTTTAATCTTTGAATTTTATTGTACTATTCTATGAATGTAATTTTAATTCTTGATATGTTTTTGTTTCTGTCGCGTTTACTAGAGAGGCTGTTGTGCTTCCTGAAGCTCCTCAAGATCTGTCGATAGTTGCAAAGCCAACAGTTGAACGATTAGAAGTCTCTGACATTATATCTTCTTGTCTAACTGGGATACGAAACTGCGTTCGACGCTTTCCGCAGCACTACAAGTCCTTGTATCGCCTGGCGCATCATTACTTTTCATCATCACCAGCTAAAAACGTGGAAGCAGCAAGAGAAATCTTGCTAGAACGCCGTGTAGCTTCTCCAGTATCATCAACCACTGTTGTGGCCTCCGAATATTTACCTAAAGGGGTTTCTGGCTTGTTTCGTGATTGGCGACTGTCCAATTTCTTCAATGCAAGCTTTATTTCTAGTTTTTAAGGTTTGTTTCGGGGTAATAACGTTTATAACTTGGTTTGTAGGGCATTTGGAGGATTCCGGTCAACGAGATTGACAGACCAGGCAGTTTTGCGGCGCATATGGGGCGTTGTATTACACTTTTGGTTGATATTCTCAAGGAGTCGAAAGAATACCGGCTTCTGCTCGAGTTAACTCTAGCGTTGTACCCTGAACCGGAACCAGACAGGTGAGTTTTGTGTTTTTCTTAGAATCAACTACCCCTATACAACAGGTAGCTAAAACGTGGAAGCCAGCAGGATGTTACTGTATAGTAATTCTATGAATGAAACGTGTCTGGCGATCACCTCTTCTAGGTGACCACCTTCCTAAATTGGCGACGTTTATTTAAGCTTGGAGTTATTTAGTCTAATAATAATTTCATGTTAAACAGGATGTATCATCGCTGCGTGCTACCACTGGCACGTAAGACTGGGTTTCAATCTCGAAAAATGATCTCTGTAGTGAGGGCAAAACGTGGAACAACATGGCGTTTTTCTTAGAAATTTGATAACAATTTGTAGAAAGAAAGTTGTGGAAGGGTTCAAGGGTATATGGAAAGTTTAGTCAGCAATTTCTCAGTATCTAGACGATTTTTCATAAAACCCAGAGGTATAACCCAAGGGTAATGCTATTTCAATAATCAGATTTTCTTTGTTTGTGGTTAATACCCTTTATAATACGACCACCTGTCAATGAGACCACTTTTTCGCGAACCATGGTTGGTCCCCTTATTCGAGAGTTCACCTAATTAATTTCCTTGTTAACAATTAGAAACACGAATTGTACTGAGCCTTATTTATTTGCATTATCAGGAAGTATCTGGTAGATTTTGAGCGCGAACAAGTGACACACCACGCCTTCACGCTAATGATCCAGTCGTTACGTGAGCGTTTGGAAGAAATGAGAGCCTCCCATGGGATTAAGAACGCATACGGCGTATCTCCAAGTCAAAATCGGGCGTTGTCCTTACTTATGGAGATCTACCGAATGTACCAGCGCATAGAACGAAACATGTCAGGAAAAGAGGCGAGCATTGGACTGATCTTACAGGAGTGCTATACGTTGAGTCGACAGGCAAGAAAAAACAAATATATAATTTCAAAGTTAAAATCAAGTTTTTTATTCGCAGAGTGAATCCAAAGAAGCAAGTCTCCAGGAAGTACTCCAATACTGCCAGGCCAAACATCAAGCAGACAAAAAATCAGCAAGGAGTACAATGGTGAGTAAAAAAATTGAGCTTGATGCTCTTGCAGACCTTAGCTTGTTGACGCGAAGCAGTCAAAGATGGCACTGATGTTTGTTATTGTTTTGCCAAAGCCTTGCGCAAGAAAGTAAAAAAGAAATTGATAGCTAATTGTCGGCAACGTTTCTATGCTTGTTTTGTTTCCGAAACTTGTTACCACAATTTGCTGTAGCAGCATAATATCTATCCCAATCAAGTCTTCGAACTTTCGGGAAAAGATTTTTCGAAAACGGCAGGTCAGATTTGAAGACAATCTAAAACAAAAGTGTTCTTTTGTCAGCAGCTAGTGCACAACCAAAGTATATATTATTCGACATATAGACAACGTATATCTCATAGTTGTGAACTTCATTTGGGAAGTTTGTGAACTTTAATTTATTACTCATTGGAAAACAATGTGCATTAGTTTTGCACTACCTGTTAGCAAGCTCAAGATTACTGTCCATTTTTTTTCATGAAATGTACTGGTTTTCTCAAGAAGTTGTTCAGAAATTTATACCGAGCTAAGTTATACGGGAGCCTTAAACACTTTTAATTTCTTTATACAATTGAGTAATTGAGCAGACACTTAATTTCTTTGAGCCCAAACACGTACTTTCCTTCTATTTCTGTTGTATCTTGTACTTAATTATTTCTTTTCATTTTTCAATTCTAAATGTACCCCGTTTCTTTTAGACGGGTTCTGGCCGCGGTCGTCGTCCGGGAAGTACCGTAAAGCGCGATTCTGTTGGTTTAGCTATTCCAGCCAAGAAACTTTCAGCCACACTTCCACGTGCACCCAAACCACCGAAAGTAGATACTCCCCGTTTGTCTGATAACCCTTATGTGGGACAGAATTCCATGTCATCCTTGCTGTACATGAATTCACTGATCCAAGCCGCGGCAGCCAATCCCCTTTACGGGATGAGCTACTTAGGTTACCCCGTCATGGGCGCCAATAGTCTTATGATGCCAGAAACTTTGGATCCTGCCAAAATGGTCGAGCTACAGGCCGAGTACCAGCGGCAATGGCTGCAGCTAATGAGCCCTGGTTTCGACCTCATGAATCTTCATGAAACTGCCAAAAGTAGGGTGCCTTCAGAGTCGGCGAGTGTCCGAAAGAGTGGCTCGGGGTCTACCAAAGGGCTTTCGCTTCAACGAACGGACAAAGACCTGACTACAACCCCAACCTCGTCCAAATCGGCCTCTCGGATCAGTTCTTCCAATCTGTCCAGCGCTAAACACACCAGTAGCTATGTAGCTAGTACGTTACCAGCGTTACCGGCATTGCCTAAAGGCATATCTTTAGACGCCGTGTCCAAAGAATGGCACCAGAACTGGAAACAACAGCGTGCGGTTGAAAGTAAATCCGATGGGCGAAGAAATAGTTTGTCTTTGACTAAAAAACCGGCTACTGTCCAGCAATTGCTCAAAGACAGGCGGCTTAAACCGGATGGTGGGTACGCGGACCTCAAAGAAGTGGAGATTCAGAGCATTATTGGACAGCAAATGGTTGAACAGAGGTACAGGAAGTATGTCGACAAAGTTGGTAAACAAGGTGCAAGAGGAGATACCGAAAAAGAAAGCCCGTACATGTCTATGACACTACCAGGCCTCAACTTGAGTTCCAAACGCTCTGCCGCAGAGGAAACTGCCGTTATTCCCAGATTACCTGCCAATAGCTTGGGAAAGAGCTTGTCGTTAAGCGACGAAATTGAGATCCAGCCAGTAACTATATCCAAGAAGGAAACTGGGAGTCAGCCTGCCAAAACAAGTGACGTCACCCAAGTTATTACGATTGACTGACGCGACTTGTATTAATGTGATTTTGTACTCTTCCCTGGGCTAATTTAATACTAATTTAATAACATATTTTTTTAAACGTAACGATTGTATTGAAGTTTATAGATGCTTAAAACCGGGCGAGCTGCTGTAATCCCAAAGATTTGCTGCAGTAACTCGAACTGATTTAGGTTCGTCCTCCAAAAACTCTTCATCGGGTACAGTGGAGGCATTCGCGTGATATTCTTCGCTTTCTTTGTACAGTGGCATGATGTATTCATTCGATCTGAAATCACGAGAAATTTCAGTAAGTTTTTTCCCTTTTTAAGAATGTATCTAACACCGCGTTCCACTGGCTGCACTGGGGCATATTTTTGGCACTCAGTGTGTCAAACATGTATATGCCTACTCACTGAGTGCCAAAAATATTGCACCAGTGGAACACGCTAGAAGTTCGAGTGTGTCTGACGGACGAGTTCACCTTAAAAGCAGATAGGGATCAAAAGGGAAGAAGGGTTCAGTGGTCGAGCTCGTTTGCTGACTCACACCGTATTGGCTACTAAGTACGGGTAACCGGAAACGATTGTTTCGTTCGATGATCGTCTGACAATACGCCAGTTGGTACGTCCGCGTGATGCATGAAAACTGCGTCACGATCGGAGAGTAGCAAAAGTTTAGGGGATTCAAACGACTTGCTATTATGCGCTCAAAGTTCAGGGATTGAGCGAAGGTTACATCTGTAAAAAGCATTTTTGTAATAATTAAGCTTGTCAATTTATGAAAGAAAACTAAATTACTTTTTTTTCTTGCACACAGCTCTGTGTGGCGGAACACAAAGACGTAAAAAATGGCTTGACAGAGCCCGTAAAAGGCGCCATGGGCTTGTGGTTCGCTATGGCCAACTCCGTAAGCTTCGTGTTTATCTATGTACGAATGGATCCAGTTGCACATGACTTCAAAGCACATCTCTACCACTCTGAAAGAATAATGAAGGAAAATTTTAAAAATAAAGTAAGTGCGAAGAACTTGAAATTTTTTGCCAAGATTTGTCAAGAAGCGTTAGGTTTACCTTATAGGTATATAATTTGCTCTTGCTAAGAAGGATCCCATGTACGCCGCAGCGTTTTGACGCAAAAGGGCGGAGGAATTGGGGTTTTGAAATTTCTTCCACAGTACGTCGATAAAACCTTCACAGAACATCGGTTTGAAAGAGCATAGATAAAATACGGCAAACTGCACGTGAGTTGGGGCATGGGTGCAAAGGAGCACTTCATCAAACACTACCATGAGCTCGTGAAACAGACTTTTGGTGCGTTCCAAGTCCAACGTGTTGTCATTGGTTCGGTAGCATTCCGATCTAATAAACTCGAGGAGTTTTAGCATGAGTAAATCTAAAACATTCGCCATTCCGTGATCCATCTGTTGATGAGTTTGTTTTTGGCTCGAATCTTGGCAAAGGCTGTCCATTTCCATGTCAAAAACGTCCTCTTGGGAAGCACTGTCTTCCTCACTTGCTAGAATCGCTACTCTAGTAACTAACACATCAATTTTGACCAATCTTTGAAGTAAAAAGAGAGAACAAAAGCATTCAAATGAAGCCAAAACACGGTTAAAAGCAAGTCTCACTTGGAAATAACTAATCCTAATATTTGCAGTCGGCCTTCAGGTAAATACTGAGTAATGCAGAGCAGGTTGTGTACGTATTTAACTTGTACCGAACCTTCGGCCTTTTCCCATGGGAAATGATCGACCAACAAGGTATAAAGAATGGACTTCGACCTGGAAAAAGCAGAAAAAGTAAATAAGATCTAGTATAACGGTCGTGGATATGATTTGACGCACATCGGTACAATCTGTACAATACGCATTAAGGTTTGATGCGTGACTTGGAACACGCGTTGCTCGTTGCTATAGTAGGCTGGATCCGGGTTGAAGTTCTTGACCAGCATTCGCAGAACAGCTTTTGAATAACCACTATGAGCTGAAACTAGGTTCATCAGAAAATTCTGAAAGGCTTCCACAATTTCTTTATCTCGTTCTGCCCAGGGAATCGACTAATTTAAGTAAATAAGGCATGTATTAATCATCATCAATCATACTAATATCTTAAATGGAAGGCAAAGTGATTTACCAGCATAGCTTCTACGAATAATTCTGCACGAGAAGTTAGAAGGAAAAGGTTGTCCTTAATCTGTAGTAGCCAAGTCTGCAGTAACGCATCCTGTAAAGACAAATACGAAATAGTTTAATACTAAGAATGTGTCCAGATGGAGTGTAAAACCAAATAATGAGCTTACAGGTAACTGCAAGCGTTCTTCAAGACCAAACATTTCTTCGTAGCAGCTATTCATTTTTCCACTTAAGAAATCTTGCAAAATTGTTACGATATTCTCCTGCTGGGCACCAGTCTGCGATGCTTCAAGATCAAAACGCACTCGGCGGTTTTTATTACCATTTTGGTATGTTGAACAGGGAGTTGCTATGTCACATGGATTGGCTGTAGAAGTTTTCATGATTGATGTTAAGCTAATCCGAGTAGTAGTAGCCTCCACAATCATTTCACCAAAGCAAAATATTTCCCTTATTGTCGCTTACATCCGACCTCGTGGAACATGGGTGCTCTATATACAGAATCAGTGATTGGTTAAAATGCGTAACCAAGGAGCATTTAGTATAGAGTCGACTCTTGTAGAAAACCTAAAGCCAGTTTCGACATACGCGCCCTCTTCCTTTCAGGCTCCAAACTTAACAGGTAAAAGCGTGAAATTGAGAACATGTACGTAACGCCATCCTCGCGGTGTTACTAGGTGATGTTATTTCTCTATATTTGAGTGATATAAAGTCTTTTATATATTATTTAAATTAACGACTAAAAAGAATAATTTGAAAATGTATATTATATGTCTGGGCTTTTAATACAGCAAATTTAAAGCAAAAACATGGCCTTGTATTTATTTTGAATAATTTTGACTTGGGGGGAAACAAATTCCAAGAAGGGATTTTTTATTACGTTTTAAAAAACATACAAAGAAATATAATACAATAATGCAAACTTCTAGAGAATATAAGGTACGTCTATAAGCGAATCGAATTTGAATAAACCGAACAAAAGATGGCTCACACTGTGCACTAGCTTACTTCATATGTTGGATTTATAGAAGTTTCAACGAGCTCATTATATAAGCGTACGACCTAGTGAATAAGACGCAAGACTGGTGATCGGAAGGTCGCAGGTTCGAATCCCGGTCGAAGCACTTTATTTCGTAGAAATATTGAATGTCTCCCTTTCTCTATACCTTGTGCTTTCCGGCGAGGTTCCTATTCCTAAATTCAAAATTGTGTTGCTTCGGCAGCATGAGCTCGAATATCAGGAATTGGAAACCGAGCTAGGGAAGGGGCGAGGCTTTCATTTTTCCACGATTTTTCAAGGGGACCCCCTTGATATAACATTATTCCATATGGAGAAAAGCCCTGAAAAAGCTTCCCCAGCTCGAAAAGGAGCCACGCCCACTTTTTGGCCGAATCAACCAATAGGATTCGTCCTTTTCTGGTAGGCCCGACCCCTTTTAGCGGATTTTTTGAAAAATCACGCAAGAATGTTAAAAATGCTGGCTTTTTATTTCTAAAATTACAAACTGGACAATAAAAAAAGGACATTTTCGGAAATTAGGTTCTACGGGGAACATTTGGGTACAACAAATAAGCAAAAAGGCTTTCCGGGGGAGAGCCAAAAAACTCATTGGTTTAATTTTAGAATCCAATTTTTGGAACTGGTCACAGAAAAAAAATCCAACGGTTTTAGAAGCGCTGAAGCAATGTGACCTACGGTAAATACATTGTCATTAGGTCTGAAATACATATAAAAATAGATGGCAGATTATACTTTACCAAAGGATACGGTGCAGTTAAGGATTTGGCACAAGTTCTTCAAGCATAACTGAAGCTTACTGCAATAATCACCAGATTCACTGCCAGAAGATCCAATGGTACTTGAAACCAGCAAGGAATTTGATTTAAGGTCGTTCAATAGTCTTGTCTTGCTGTAAACCCGATCAGGAAAGCCGTTGAACACCTACGGTAAATACATTAGGTCTGAAATTCATACACAAATAGATTAAAGATTATATATTACCAAAGGTAAATACATTAGGTCAGTTACGGATTTGGCACAAGTTCTTCCAGCGTTAAAACGCACAGCCCAATAATGTTCATTCTGATGCGATACAATCTTGGTCGTAGACACAAGGACAATTCGACAGAAGAATAACATGTGTCTAACTCTACGAGGAGCCAATAGGATATCGAGTTGAAGAAGTCTCTGCTCATTCGCTAACCATGCAGAGATTAAAACATTTAATGTTTTAATGATTACATCATAAGGACGACCAACACAAGAAGAAACGGACATACTTTATTCCTTTATTACTCGGACCTTCTATTAAACACATTTTAAACCATCTTACCTCAATCCCATACATAACACTCCCACGTGGCATGCCATGTGCCACGCTACGCTGTTCCCTCAGCTTCATTTGCAGAACAGGCGAAGAATTAAGGGCATCTCCTAAAAAAAATATAAAGAAAATAATAATGCGAACTGAAACAGGCAAATAATACAGAATAACACAGAATAAGCCCGGCGTGCTGTATCTTGTTTGGACTTGTCCAGTGCAAATTTCGCACACACGTTTTCAAATTTCGCCACAGTGCAAACACGTTTGAAATGAAACACCGCACTGAAAACAAGGCCAAATTCCGAAAAACAAAGCTAAATCAACAGGAATGCTATATGTAACAAAACGTAGAGCAAGTTATCCAAATTTAGCTTAAAAACACAACTAACATAAAGTAAACCATAAAAGCAGCTCGGTCCCAAGAACCTTCTAGTTCGGCTGCAGGAGCGGTACTGAGGCGAGGCGACCTTCACAACAACACACAACACTAAAGCTGGTTTAGACACGCCCTGAACTCCAAAAGCCGGTTGTTATATACAAGGTCGTTTTCGACACAGTCGTTTCTGTGCACGGCAGCGGCGTAGCTAGAGATTTTTAACGTTACGCACTTTACAGATTTGGCGCCTATAAGCGGTTCATTTTGGCGCCCTAATATCAATTTAGCACCGCAAATTTATAAAATTTTGGTACGGACTTGCGTACTGTGCGTATCGCTGGCTACGCCGCTGGTGCACGGTCATTATGAAACAACCCGACCATGAAACATAACTGAAAACTTATTTAATAGTTTGAGCTACATAACTGTCACAGTTAAGTTTTAACGTTCGATAACGTTTTAAATTGCTCTCTTTCTCTATGTACTTATGCATTTCCGGCAAAGTTCCTATACCATATTTGAATTTGTGAAGCTTCGGCATCATGTACTCGAATATCAGGGATAGGAAACCGAGCAGGGGAGCTGGGAACAGGGAAAGGCTCTCAATTTTTCACGTTTTTTGAAGGGATTGATACAGAAAATACCCTATGGAGAAAAGCTATGCTTATGGAAAAGCCATAAAAACGCTTTCCCAGCTCGGAAAGGAGCCACGCCCCCTTTTTGGCCGAATCCACCAATAGGGTTCTTTCTTTTTGAGTCGGCCACACCCATTTCAGCGGACTATTTGAAACGTCTCAAAACAATACAAATGACAGTAAAAAAATTTGTGGAAACTAAATTCGGGGGAACGTTTTTAGGTACAGCAAATAAACAAATAGAGAATTTTCTGGAGACAAAGCAACACATTTGCAAAATTTTATAACCTAAATTTTGGATTTAGGAAGTCACGGAGCAAAAATTCCAACAGATTTCGAAAACTGAGCACTAGAACAATGTTTGGGACTAAAATGTGGCAAGAAAATTTTTAAAAATAAGAAAAAAAGCGCTACAATGCTTTATTTTAATTCTCAAAACTTGTATGAAACCGAACATAAAGCACGTTCAGAATAAGTCAAAATGGTTCATAGCTTTACAATGAAATGCGTGCAAGTTTGAGAACATGTTGGCTTAATCTTAACACGGTTTAGGAGTCCAGTTATGGCTTAGACACGAAAGAATGGAATGAACAAGTTTAAACCCGCTGGCCCAGTAAAAGTCAGGAAAAGACACTGGATAAACGATCTATAGGTATTTATTTATTTCGGTTCTCGGCGTAGGCTCGCGCCCATTGTCGGTTTCATTTGGTCAGGTACAGTTAAAGGTGTCTGCTTCAATAATCAAACTTAATAACAATTGGGGAGGTAAAGGGAGGTAGGGAGTAAAAGGATAGGGGAGAAAAAAAGGAGGGGAGGGTAAAGATAGGCTTTGGCAATACGCCTAGGCCTAGGCAATACGCTTAAGATAGGCTTTGGTAGGGAAGTGAGTGGCTCGCACTTGTATTATTGTAGCGATTATGCTTCTGTGTATTTTTGTGTGGATAATTCCACGAAGTGAGGGTCCTGCCTCCAAGTTATTCAGGAGACTCTTAGCTGATTCCCATCTGGCCCACCATGTTGCGATAATCGATTTGTCAATTTCCGCCAAGGCTTCCCTTAAGGTAGAAGGCGGGGTCTTCCAAACTTCCATCGCCATCCGTCTTGCTCGTTGTTCGCACGATGCGTACATTTTATGCCTCTGGCTTTCTGCGCTGATCGGCCAATTCTGCCAGTATTTAGACGCATAGCGCCTAAGAAGTATTGTCTTTAGCTTATTGTCATGTATCAAAATTATACGACCATGGTTCCCCTGGTTTTATTTAAAAATTAAATACAACAATAACTTTTCAATTGTCTCTTTCTGTTTGTTTTAAAAACTGTTTCTAAGTTTATGAAATTCGGACGAGAAATTGTGCTGCCACTCAGAAAATAACGGTCAGGCAGGAAACTGCATAGCTTGTGCTGAACTCAAGAATGAGCATGCAAAGGAGAAGACGCACAATATACAAAATACAAAAAAATAAATAACAAAGACAGTTTTTAACAATGCTCCTTTTAAAAAAATCCATGAGTGAACGCTGTTTTGCGTTCGTGTCATTTGCATTGTATAACAATGTTTTATAACTGTTCATATCCCTTACAACACGTGGTATTTATAAACCGGTGATGGCGGAGGCATAAGTTCGGTTACTGGTTCATCACCCTGATCTTCTGTGTCCGTGACGACAAACGTTTCCTCATCACCTTCGGTTGGAACTCCGTTGTCAATTGCAACGTAGCTGTTGATAAACAGCTACGATACACAAGACAAACTTGTTTTCGTTCTTTTGGACATGTTTGCATCACTCTGAACTTGGCAATAACTTGGCTTAATTAGTATGACGTCAAAGGTGAAAGGTTTTAGGGTGAAGGGTTTTGTACTTTACGGACGTCCAGCAGCAACAGTTGGTAAAAGCTTCACAGTGCAAACAATGGAAAGCTTCACCTTTCAATTACTCTCTAATTTTTGAGCATTATAATGTATTCGGTTGCAAATTAATTTATTTCCCGGATCTCAATATACATATAAATAAATCATTGCAAAAAGGTTATATACCCACAGTCGCAGTCAGTGAGTGTCTACGCAATGTCTCAAACAACAGTACTTGATGGCAAGAGGAAGCGAACTCGTCCAGACCGTTCGGACTACGTCACTGCTGATGACTCAAAAACGCTAAAAAAGCCCAAGTGGCCTGCGGATCTTGCCAAAAATATTTTTTTTTAAATCCCAAATAATGTAAAAAATTCCCACACCTTTCCAAAAATTTCAGAAAAATTCCCAAAGCCTTCAAAGGTATCTCAAGCATGGGATAATGAGGTTCGTACTAAAGTTTAACTGAATTTGTAACTAATATTTTTGTATTCACTATGTTAAGTTTATTCATTGTAATTGTATTCACATTAAATCTTTTGTTCTAGATACCCGGTTGCTCTGCCGCAGTCGAAGTTCCACCGAAGACGACGAGCTTGATCCATCGCTATCGTCGTGATTCGGATACTGATACTTCAAGGGAAGCACCCACACCCGAACCAGTTGCAGTTTTGTTGGTTATTGGCTCACGACCAATATTTGAACTTATTTGATATTTATAACATTTGATTAAAATTAAACTATATTTAACAGAGAGACGAGGAAGACCACAGAGACTTGGGTGAAGACGTCGGATCATCTCGTGATGATGAAAGATGACTGTGCAAGCAAGAATACTTTCGGTGGAACGGACGCTGCGGAAGATAGTTGAGCAAAATGGACCTGCTACCAAAGTAATTATATAATACATGTGTTGCCAATTTTTTAACTTTGTGTATTGATGTAATTATTTATTCATTTCACTTTTTTCCACCGGCAGATGATTCAATTTGGTAAGCGTTCCATACCTGAGAATGTGCTAGCTCTCTGCATGCCAGACTTGGCGCAAAAACGGCCGTACAGGCTTACCTCAGATATTTTGTACAAACTTTTCGGTGCTGACCATCTTGCAGCCCACTCACTTACGGGGAAAAAATGAACAAAATTACAGGGAAACCAAACAAACCGAAGCTATGTGAGGAAACAGTCGCAGCGGTGATTGGCTACATTTGTAACAAGAAACAGGTAGACGAAAGGAGTGTGCGTAAATTTGTAAAGGATACTTTGACATCTGCACATGGATGTCTTGTTTATGCGGAGGAAAATAAAAATAAAAACTGAAATAGTTCAAAGCAACACAAATCAACCGCGGTTTACTTAAATCATTTGTGCAAAGAAAGGGATATTATCATCGAGAGCATAAGGTCTTATACTTATATGTTATATACTTATATGACCTCGTTTATGGTAGCGGTAATATGCAGGAGAAGCTCATCTCGACTACTGATGATTATTCAAAAACTGTGGAAAAGGATCTACAAGAAGCGTACGAAGTGGTTCGTAGGCAACGCGATATGGCTCAAGAGTTCCAGAAAACGTACAACGATCAGTCTGTTTCTAGGAAGCAGATTCGAGTCGGAGACCAGGTTTGGTTACACCAACTTGTACCACCAAGGAGGTAATCGACAAAATTTCACAGACCTTGGGTAGGTTCATGTATAGTGCAAAAACTGATTACGGAACAAGTCCCGCAGGTCGTTTTGACCATCCTATACATAACCAAAGGAGATCGACCTGGTCAGGGTCGACACGAAAATTGCACCGATACTTCACACTCTAGGGATTATCTTTTGTTACATATGGCCTAGGTCAAATAATAAGGATGTGTAAGAATACTTGTTTGGTATTTTACCACCTGACCTGAGTGACCATGACCTAACCTTATTGATTGACTGCACTTGGACAACTCATTGTTACGACCTGAACTTTTGTATATAAGCTCCGACTGTTTCAAATACAAGTCAGTCATTGCAGAATGGTTAAATACATAACAGTCGTCTGCGCAATGTATCAAACACCAGTAAGTCTATTTGATCTACCCACACCCGAACCATCAGTTCCAGTTTTGTTGGTAATTTGCTCATGACCAGAAATATTTGAACTTATTTGATCTTTATAACATTTGATTAAAATTAAACTACATTTAACAGAGTGACGAGGATGAAAGACGGCGGCCTGAACACCGCGACCTCGCACCCGAGGTAGTGGCTGGGGATGACAGCGTGGATGCACGATTACTTGCGTTGGAACGGACGCTGCGGGAGATAGTTGCTGGGCAAAAGGAACCTGCCACCACGCTCTGCATGAGAGAAAGCTGACCGCAACTGTTTTGCATAAACTTTTCGATGCTGCCGAACTTGCATCCCACTCTCCCGAACTTGCATCCCACCCATTCTAGTACGAAGGCCCGAACCAAGGGTGTACACAAAGGGTGTAAAAACTTGTTGTAAGCAGTCGGGGGGCTAGAGATCGAACCTTAAATACAAGCCTTAAGAGAAGCGTTAGCTATTTCCGCATAGCTAATAGCTAATATAAATAATAGCCGGAAATAGCTAATAGCCTTAGCTATTTCCGCACACGAGAAGTTTACAGACCTTGCCGTGCCATGCCGACTACGTTCGGATGGCTGTCCAAAATTTAAATCGCAAAAATTCGCAGAATTTTTGTCCTCCATGTCCTCACCTCATCACCCGCAGAGTAATGGGTTGGCGGAGGCAGCGGTGAAGGTAATACAAATCCGGGAAATAAAAACGTTGGAGGAAAGATTCGCGAAAGGAATCCCAATTTGTTTTTGTCGTTCCTTCTAACATTCGGTAGAATATCAAAGCCTCTTTGTCTAGCCTCCCATGGATGGCAAGGAGTATTCTATCGACATCGTCGAGATAGCTGCTCAATTGCATACTGAGTGAAATAAGCCAATCTTTGACATTTGGGCCACCACTGTATTTGGGGACTTGACCCAAAATAGCAATGATAGATTCACTGCTACGGACATTGGAAGGGGTAGTCGGACGGGGGAAGGTGATCTAAAGAATCAGTCATCTAAAATTAGAATCATCTAAAGCGAGAGGTTGCTCTAGAAATGTGAAACAGGGGGCATTCGGACGAGCGGTGCCAGTGGTAGACATCGTAGGTGCAGCGGGGGGTACGGACGTAGATGTAGATGGAAAGGGGGGAGATTGAGAAGGGCGGTTGTATAAGTACTAGGATTACCTGTGGGCAATGGATTGCCACGTGCGTCCATGATGTCACCTGAGCGAGACGATGGAGAACTAACTTCACGATCACTGTGACACAAGAATGGCCGTTTGACTCACTGGTCAAGGTGCACCGAAATCTCACAAAAACTACACTTAATGTTTTATTGGTTTAGAGGAACTCGAGGTCTGGAACCACAATGTCAATGCTTCACTTAAATGTTTTAATGTTTGCCAACTTACATAAAAATAACTAAGGAAATAACCACAAGCCTAAAAACCAACCAAATGTCATATACCTATGGATGTGTTTCAAGTCCCGCGATCTGATGAATGTGAAGCAATAACATTGCCCTTGAACCAAGTAGTAGTAGAAGTGATGATCATTCAGCCTGTTACCCACCTTAGTTCCTCTTCTTACATATGTCGAGTAAATTACATTGAGAAAATCAGCAGGTGTGGTATGCATTCCCATACATCGGATGTGTTAGGCGGATTCGCGGCCCATACTCAAGTACTTGGTAGAGATAAATGTGTGGCTGCAATTTCTACCAAGTCTATTGAGGTAGCACCTGGGAAAGTCCTGTCTGGACTAGCCATCAATGCAACACCTTCCTCCACAACTATCACAGGTACCCTTTACCCTGATGGGACGTGTTTTGGTTCTTCATATACCGTTGGGCCAAATGCATATCAGTGTAGTAATTACTCGAGCATACACTGTGCTCCTCTTGGAATTTCCTGCTAGCGTTAACAGCAATAGGCAACGAATAACATCGAACATTTTATGTAATGATGTTGACGGATACTGTTACGATGGAGGGAAGGAGACACCTTGGAAGGAGACAGCATGGGTGTCGACAGATCCTGTTTCACCATGTTCAGGGAAAGCTTGGAGGGTGCTGTGTCGAGGTCCTGCACAACGCATTATCACTCTGAGCCGTAATACTAATCGAACTTCAAACATATGGACCGTAGTAAGTGAGAAATCTGCCTTCGCTATCATTGCAGGAGAGAAATTCGAATCCCGTGGGCGTATTGGGACTAATGTCATATGATCCTCTCTAGTTGTGGTCGAGGGGGACCAAACTCTTTCATGGTGGCAGATAGGACCTCTTGCAAGTAGTTTATCATCTGTTCAAAATGCGCTCCTTGATGTCAAAAGTAGTGTGGTACTGAACAGTATCACATCACATGGGGATATCAGAGCAGTATGGGAGCAGATGGATAGAGCTACCTGCTTGTCATCAGTTTCCCAGGTTTTACACAAGATTACAAGGTCTCGAGAGTTAAGATCTCCAATCTTGTGGGATTCTCAGATGAAACATGTTAGGTACTTGACCACCACTGGCGAGGCCATCACTTCATTGAACTGCCCTGTTGTAGTGGGCTATGTCCCGGATCTAGACAAATGCTATATGGATCTTCCTCTTGTAGTAGACAACAGAACCTACTATATATGATTGCGCACGAAAGGAGGTTGAAAAATATACGTACCATTTGGTGCACCGTTCACGCCGATCTGGGAGTCATCAGGTTATTGGTTGGTGTTAGCCCCTCATCTAGTTAGAGTTAAAGCTCCATTGGTATTAACCACGGCTTATCAACATGCGTCATCTGATTAAGGGATTTTCACCCATTTCGGTTTATATCATCAGAACATAGTTCGCGCAGTTTATCCAAAAGCGGATGGCAAACTTTCGTCATTTCATCCTGCGTTTCTTTTAAACGAGACGTTTTCACCAAGTGATGCCATTTGCTCTGAAACTATTCGATTTTTTTCGGAAACGTATCGTTTTCTAATCCCAAGGGCTACAACATGAGGTCCAAGACTGGATTAGCTATCTGGACCTACTGGCTTTGAGATCGTATTTAAGAGCAATGGCTGGACAAGATCTTGTGAAGGCGTCCGAGTTTTTGGGCGCGGGATTATGCCGGATAATAAAATATGGGAAATGTAACAGAGCCACATTTTTCATTCGCCTTTGTGATGAGCTCTTGCAGAAAGAGCCAGCTCTTGCAGGTAACGCTACTATTACAAACACTTAATTTGTTTTGTTCTATTGGCGCACGTTTGCTTCAAACCAGTGGTCACAACGTATTTTTCCCTTTGTTTTTAAGGGAAGGATCACCGCACCGACTACTGGGAAGGTTGGCTTCGCGGTATGTACCCCCAAATCTATCAGTGCTTTTCCCGAGACCACACCCCAGAACAACGAGATCAACTTGCTCAGTGGGGTGCGAGAAAGGGATGGGACGTACCAGTCAAAAAAGGGCCACGTACTTTGGTAAGTATAGTTTTTCGCAGCCTTACCATTGTAGTTTCAGACATGCGCCTCAAGCTAAAGCACTCGCATATACAGCCGTAAGCTCTCATGAATTTTGGCTTGCGAAGTGGTATTTCTGTCAGTATAGTATATCTGGTTTGAAAGAAAAAGCATCGTAGTTTTTTGCTTTTCTTGGAAAATGTATCCCTCCGGAAATATTGCTCTTGTGCAACCTTCCAAATGTGCTGGAATTTTTGTTCTGTGATGCGGGAAATTTGTACGTGATTTTAAGTAAAAATCCGCTAAAAATGGTAACATGGGCTCCAGAAAGGACGATCCAAGATTTCATCATATATTAACATTTAATGGTGCGGGTCGTCAATTCATGCATTACTAATTATCTTACCAAGGAATGAGATTTTCCGAGTCAGTTTATCCGAAAGCGGGTGGCAAACTTTCGTCATTTCATCATGCGTTTCTTTTAAACGAGACGTTTTCACCAAGTGATGCCGTTTGCTCTGAAACTATTCGAATTTTGTGGACTGGGATTTGAACAAACTTCTCGAGGAACGAAAATGGACGTTTAGTCCCTTCAAATACCTAGAGTCCCAATCATTTTGAACCGGTGATTGAGCGTGCTAGTCAGTCAACCCTCTTTTTGTCAGAGAACTGCATTCTCCCGTTTGTGATGTGGTAGAAACTGCGTCAGTTATCCCCGGCCATCCAATTGAAACTGCAAATGTGGTAACACCTGTTGCAGTTTATTTTTGCAGTTTTAGGCAAAATACTAGTAGGTAGCGCTGTTAGTTCAGGGCTTCGCGAGTCAGAGTTTAATTGTCTGTCCCTAAAGCTTTTGCCGCAAATAATGGACAGCACAGAGAAAATGTCACTAAAGGCATTTCATCGAATGGTAAAACACCTTATGTGAAGTCATGCAGAGCAGTACACCAAGCAACCAAGGGCTTGCTTGGTATACCTCATACCAAGCAAGGGCCTTCAAAATTTTCGTGCAAGGGATGTGAAACTACGTTCAAAACAAATCAAAATTTGGAGAATCACATTAAAAACAAGCGCTGCAAGTTTCAGCTAGTAAAACAAAGCTCTAGTCAAATTCTGCTTGACGAGCAAGGATCAAAGGGCTTTAAGTGTGAAGACTGTAAAACCGTTTGCTCAAGTAAAACCGTTTGCTATTTGAAAGTGCATATAGAAAGGAAAAGATGCCACAAGTCTAGTTTAAGTGCCCGCAGTGTAGTTTGAAATTTACTAGAACTGAAATGCTCACCCGTCATGTAGACTTAATTCATTCTCTTGTATTAGAAGAAACACGTACTCCTGAGGAGATCCCCTTAATTGGCCCGGTAGACAAGGAGCATTTCTTAAACGTGATTTCAGTTGACAAGCAGCAGTTGCCTAGCTTAGTCGAGTTAGATCTGTCAGAGCTGAATTATGACCCAGTAATACATTCTGCGTCTCAGAGCGGTGTTAGTGATAGCGTTGACAAAGATAATTCTTTAAACATGATTTCAGGGAACACAGCAATGGCACACCTTAGTCGAGTTAGATCAGTCAGAGCCGACTTACGACCCAGTAATAAATTCTGCGTTTCAGAGCAGTGTTAGTGGTAGCGTGTCTGCTGATTGCAGTACTTCAGTCACCGATTCTGTAACGTTGCTAGAAAAAAGAGAAAGCTCGAACAGCGACCAAGAATAATTTGCTGCCACCCTGGTTTTGAAGAGAAGCTGTCACGTCTGACGTCTTATGTTGAGCATGATAACTATAAACATGGTTTGTCCTGCCAGCTAGAGGAATTCAGTTTTTCTAACGAGAACAGTTTATGTCGTGAAAAACAGATCGAAAGCAATGCTTGTGTTAGTTTTCATAATCGAAGGGGAACTCGGAAGTGCACTAGTTACAGTAGAACCTACGGGTGCAATCGCTCTTTCTCGTATAAAAATCAGGCAAACGTGCATTGAAGCGACTAAAATCTTGTTGTACTGGTGTCCATTATTTATATACACTGTGCTCTTCTGGAACGACATTATAGCGGTTAGTTTATTTATGATGAGAGCACCGCACCACAGAACACTACACAGTACACCACAGAAGCTTGAGTATTGTATGGCCAAGCTACCTGTTAACATTTTCAATATTTAGGTATCTACTAACAAACTACTGCTAACATTTGAACTAAGACAAGACTACCTAGCGGTCTTCTTCTCGGCAGTTAGAAGCAGAGGAGGTTAATCGACTAATGCCATTGCTCGACAATTCGAATGAGCATGAAACATCTATCACGATAAACTGGAATCAAGCAGTGAAAATCAAATAAAAATTACAAGCGCTTGACTGCAGTGAAAATAAAATAAAACGGAAAAGGAATATTCTAAGATTGCAGTCTTGCCTATTGATGCCGCCTTACTTCAGAAGCTTCAAAGTTTTTGTCTTGTGAAACCCTTGAAAGAGCAGTTGAAACACTCTCTGGAATTTGATAACCCATATCCGGATCAGCATGAAGCAGATGGTTCCTTCAGCGAAATTGTTACTGAAAACAAATACCGAAGAGAAGAACTGCAGACTTGGCTCAATAGTGGAGACTGTCACAATATGTTTAATTTCGATGGTGTTCCGATCTTCTAATCGTACGGTTTCTCTGTATGGCCTATCATTGTTACAATAAATGAAATACCATTCCAAGGCAAAAGACCGACGGATTAGATACCCTTGGTTTGGCAACCAAAACCGGAGAGAAAACTCCGTTTAGAAACCATTTTTCGGTAAGTGCGCGTTTTCTTGCGTAAAGCAGGTCTGGAATGGACAGAGACAGACTCCAACGGCAGCAAGCGAACTTCGAAAGTAATGTGTTTTGGTAGTGAACGGATAAAAAATATGATCATCCTGATGAGCTCGTTGAAAAAGGAGCCGACAGTGTTACCGTATTCCCCTTCTGTGCACCCCCACCGAAAAGAAAGTCAAAAGATTTTTTACGTCGAGTGTGCAAAATAAGTTTTGGAAACTGGGAAGAACGACGTTAGTGTGATACGTGGGACGAGCGAACTAATGAGGCTTCCTCCTTTCAACACTGTGAAGGGAATGCCCAGTGCTTACACGCACGGTTTATATTGGGAATTTGTCGACAGTACGTCAACCTGTGACTTCATAATCCGGGTACCCTTACTATATTTCTAGTTTCCGGCTGTTGGACGACGTGTTACTTAAGATTAAACCAGCCGAGGAAGGTAAAAGGTTGCTTCGATCCTTTGAAAGACACCGGAAATTTTTCAAGGTATCGTGAGTATAAGAACTTTGCGGTCTAGTACTCCCCCGTGGCTCTTCGGGGTTTATTGCCGGCAGACTATTACAACCATTGGATGCTGTTTGTCAAAATCATCCAAATTTTACTCTCTAAAAACATGAGTGTTCAAGATTTAGGGCGTGCCAAATTGCTAGCCGTCGAATTTGTTATCAAAGTGGACGAATTGCATGGAGTCTAACACATGTCTTATAACGTCCACCAACTATTGCACGTTGTTGATTTCTTGACTCACTGGGTATCTCCGTGGGCGTACTCAAGGGTTTGTTTATAAAGACATGATACGAGATTTCAAAAGGATGTTTTCAAGAATTCGACATGCTCGAATTCAAATCTTCTCATGTTGTAATTAGAAAAAACTACGTGATAAACACGATGGAATTATAATACATCAAGAACTGACAATTCCGTATACGAAATGACAAATTTTAATAAATCACGATACATGGTATTTTTTTTTATCTTGGAAGTTACTTCTCTTAGTTACCTATAAAAATGACAACCTCTTAACACGCCAGTGAGCAGACAAAATAAGCTATCTACAAATTGCTTCTCGGATGTGGTCGAAAAGCTTCAAGACATTTTGCTTTTGAACGATACGGACCTGCAGCCCCATTTCAAGACAAATCCAATGAAGAAATTCTTCCATAGCTTTCAATCGAGTATGTAAAGTACTTTTTAAATCAAAGCAACTATTAATACATTATGTTATATTATAGTTTGTTCGGGCGAAATGTTAACATTATAACGGTGCATTTTACTTTTACAACTTTTACCCTTTCTCCCTAAACTCCAGTTGTATGGAGCTCGAAAAATTGGCCTAGGTAGGACGATTTAAGTCTGACAAAAAACAGACTTAACACATCTTCTTAAACGTTTAAAATCTCTGACCAATGACAACGACGAGCGACAGACTTCAGCCTAGTATAACTGTGGTTTTGTATGACAAATAAAGAGTTCTTGCTTGATGTTATACACCTTTACTGCTCATTAAAAAGCTTTCAACGGAGCAAAGCCCCCAAGTTCAGCGATTTAAGCCACGTTACATTCCTCTCAATAGCTTAGAAGGTTAATATAGGGAACTTGGGTTTAAATCATGTCCTCTAACTGAACAGAGTTGAAACAAAGGGATGTCGCCTGTTATACTGTGACGTTGTATTTAAGGAGGTGTATCAAAGGAGCCTCAGCGTGGGATATCAATCCACAATTAATTCAGCCATGGCTACAAACGAGAATATCCAGAAGGTTATGATAGCTGCTGTTACAACGGGAAAATTTGATGATACAGGCTTTGACGTGTCTTATCCTAGCGTTTCCGATCAGGTTCCGTTCTCTAGTTTGGCAATAACCGATCGTAGAATTACGGTTAACACAGTGATCGTAGTTGGATCTGAGGCTACTCTATCTTGGTTGTCCCTTGATTGACGGTTGGTTGATGGTTGTCCCTTGATTGGCGTGGAAATAAATGAAGAGAAGTTTCTTATTCGTAACCTATGGATCATTGAGACTCCTTCCTATCCACCATCTCAACTCAAGTATATGTGGGGAATAGAGGTCAATAGAGGTCAACAGGTCAATGGAGAAAGCGTCATTTATAACGTGCAGGAGAAGAAATTGGTAGTGCCGAGATTGATATATGCCGATGGTGATGAGAATCTTTATTGGGACAAGACTATAATTGTTAGAGCTCCCACGGAAGCGTTGGTCCTTATGGCAACTAATACTAGCATCACATGGGATGTGATGATGGGGAGTATACTAGTATCCATATTCCCATACACTGAGAACGATTTCCCTGATGGAGCCACCATGATGGCTCTAGAGAGGTATTTCTCTCGCCATAAAATCCCAGGTCTTCCACCTCAATACACGGATAATGAATATACAAGTTCTAAATACATCATTATGGCATGTATTGCTGCGTTATACCCGTCATGGAGCAGAAGGGATGTGGTGAAAAGCCAGCTAACCAGACGAATTAGTGCTGTGGTAGCAGCCACTGGGAGCAAGCCTATACTAAAGGATGACGTTCAAAAGGCATTAGAGGATGTGGTAGCATCTTCTTACACCACTGCCTCTTGGATGGCTAATATGCTAGGATCAGTGGTTGCCAGGGATAAGAAAATGAAACAGCGAAGCATATTTTTTGCAGCGTCACATAATCCTCCTCTTAGTCTTGAGTTAATCTATCAAATTAACAATTCTGCTACTAATTGAGGATACATGTAAATAGTGAATTCCCGCCAGTGGCATCCTAGTGACAATGGCGAACGTAGATATAAACTCTCAAGAAATGGCTGCTTTTCCCTAGTTCTCACGGTTGCAACCGCCGTACGGTTTCTACAGTGTCGCATCTGGTGGATTAACCCAGCGGACTGCTCTTAGAATAGCCCTTATATACACGCCCGGTATCTTTTAAGTTTCTGAACAAATTTGCTTTGCTTTTCACACTCTCGTGACTTCAAGACCACCAAACCCTTCAACAATAGCCAGACTACCGAGTTCCGCGTCAGCCCATCCAAGCTACTCAGCAGCTTTTCTGTCAGGACCCGCCCAACCATCGCACCTAGACCAAGTCCAAATCCAAGGAGAATTGAACGAACCCAGGGCAACAGCATCAAATTGAACAGCAAGTGTTATGAACCATCCCAACAAGAGGATAATCCTCAAAAGTTACAACATTTAAAAGCACAAGGGGACTGCAGGTCGGCTTGCCAACCATAACGGTGAACAATACAATCCATCTCAATCTCTTACGTTTGGTCTACAATGATTCGGCACATAACATAAGAGCACACGAGTAGCTTGTCTTAACCCTTCCTTCCACGACCCCTACGTTTAAAAGGGGCCCATTTCGATTACATCAAGGTGAGTATAGAGAGAAGCCAGACGATAGAACAATTGTTCTCGTGTTCCACAAACCTTCCCTTGTTTGGATTTATCATATTCGTAACAGTTTGAGAGCAAAATAGGTGGAGAGCTAGGAATAGGCAGCTCTGGTGCTTTTGATCGCGGTGCGAGTCGTTTTAGCCATCGCTTGGGAGGGTGTCTTAGGACGAGTCGTTTAACGAAATAGCAGTAGGAAAGGCCGTAGAGACCACAGGACTCGTCGGTGTCAAAGCAGCCGCCTTTCACTCGCCGTAAAATCGTGACGTGCGAATATACCACGTTAACGAACTAAAGAGTTGCTAGTCGTGAAATACTGAGGTGAGAAGCCACAACATGAAGAAGCGGCGAGTCTACCAAGAATCGAGGAAGAGGATGACCAGCCTCACACGCTTCTCCCCATCCCACAGGAACGTCCTTTTCAACGCCGTAGAATCTTCGGACTGAAGATCCAAAAATTACTCTCCAAAGCCAACAAGCATTGACGAACTCCACTTCAACGCTTACAATTTATACAATACGCTATACGCAACGCTTACAATACCCCGGAACCGTTACCTTTACGTCAGTCCCATATACGTACACCCAGCAACAACTCTAACCAGTAGAAATAGAAAAATTCCTAATTTCGTCAATTTTTATTAAAAAAAACACCCAAATCGAGGAGCCTGGTCTCTCCTCAGTCTTCAAATCCACCAGCTCTGTAATTTCTCCATTCTCATACACAGTTTGCATCCTACACTTCAGCATTCCCTCCCCAGTCGTTAATCTAACAGCTGTAACAGCAGATAGTAATTTCAGTATACCATTGCGAAGGTTTCAATTAAAAAACAAGACTCTTTAAGTAAAAACTCCCTTACGTCCACCGATACACAATAAACTTCAATCTCTTGCATACCCCCTTGTTGAAATCTTCGGCCATCTTCTGATACCGTTCCATCTCTTGAGCTTTCTAGAAACAGAAACCAGAGCATCAAAAATCTTATTCCGTTTATATGTTTGAAAAGAAACCTCTTGAATAGAACATAGCAAATCGTGTCTTTAGATCAGCCAGCCTTGTAGATACATTAGTTTTCTTGCCAGATTGTGTGAAGCAACAAAATAGTAACAAATAAAATAGTAAAAAAATTTCATAGACCCTCCTTATTCAGCTTACGACTGTCACAATAACTCGTATGTTAGATTATAGCGTCATAATGCCCATAATGGCTCAACTAACGAAATTGTGAGTCGGAATCTGACTAGGTAATCTGTTCAGGTGTTGTAGTAGAACAACTTTACAGTCGTGCCATTTCCACGTAGGGCTTACACCACGCGCTCAAACCGCTGGAAGGCACCAGTCGTCCCTTTTGGACTGTAATTCCAACATAAATATTACACTAGGACTTAAAACAAATTACTGAAAGCCAACCTAAATGTAAAGCGCACACAGCCTAAATAGAATCTAACTTATATATAATTTACCCTAATTACCCACTATCAACTGCGCACCTCATGTAAGAATAAAGTAATTAACTAAATTAATTAACTATATTAATTTACTAACTAATTAAGTAATTAAACACTAAAGGTTTTACTGTCACGATACCTTACAAACCGTACCCTAAAAATTGAATCCGCACGGTAATGGTAAGTGATTTTGAAGCGGACAGAGAAACCTATGCAGGCGCGCCATGCAGCGTTTCTGCAGTAGAATCCGCAAACGGGTACCCCTAGATCTTATAGAGTACCGATAGTTCAAGGCAACAACAAAATTTTGCTTACTCTCTGGAATCCTATAGTTTAACAAAGAAACGCATTTTTTTCTTACTCAGTGAGTAAGAAAAAATTGTTTCTGTAACTCACAGTTTTCAATTAAAATACACTTTTAGTCCCTGAGAAAAACTGAGCCAACAAAAGCCAAATCCAAAAGGATTTTTTGTTTACCCAAAGAGTAAGCAAGAATTGTTTTGTCATAGTTTTTGAGTAACTCGATAAATTAACATGTACCTTAGGCCAGTACTTTTTCTTCTCTAAATATAGTTCGCAAACACAAAACTTACCTTAAAAATACTGACGAAAAGACAACGCGTGGCTTTCTCGAGTTACTTGTTCAACGCGTCGCCAATGAATGAAAAGGCGAATGGCGAGGCCACGAGGGCGCCCTCACACTACAGCGCGCCAAATTCATATAGCCATCATTTTCTGGTTTTTAACCCAACATGTAATTAAATCTGTTTAAATTCCATGACATGAATTGTTAAAGCTAAATTATGCTGAAGTAACCATTAAGCTTTTGAGTCCTTAGTTGGCGGTTTTATTTCTAACATAAGATGCTGACATCTAGGCTACGTTTCCAGAATTTCAAACAGGCGATCTGTTGTTTACGTTCTCTTTTATTTTTTGATCATTTGTGGAGTACTTGTTTGCTTTCAAGGAAGTTCATTTCCAGGTAAATTATAAGCTTTTTAAAGTCCGAAATTAACCTACTCATTAATTAAATGTTAGGAAGTGCCATTTGGCTTTCGAAGTTTACTTTCTCCTAGGAAAATGTCTTCTTTTCGGGCTTCAAAGTATGATTCTCTATGAATTTTTAAAATAATAACTAATTCCAGTTTTTACTTCAGGTTTCGTAAATCTTTCACTGTGGGAGCGGCTCTGGCAACTGGCGCCGTTGGTGGCACTGTCTTTTATGCCAAAGTAAACCCTTCGTTTCGCGAAAAGCTGGAAAACTCCGTTCCAGGGACTCGGTACATGCTTTCCACAGTATTGGGTCAACCTCCCAATAGCAAAATGTCAACAGGATCGGAAAACGGCAATATTAAGTTGCCAGCATGGCAAAAATTTACGCCTGGAAAGCAAACTTTCGATGACAAGGGGCTTTTAAAGGTTAAGCTAGAGCGGGAGATGCAAAAAGCAGTAGAGGAAAAACCAGAAATCGAAACCGCCCCAACAACTACTTCAGAAAGCTCGGAATCGTCAAGCATTCCTAACGTGCCTGAAAGTTATTTGCCAGCCTTTTCTTTACCACCACCGCAAATCGAAGCCCCGGTTGTTGAAGAAAAACCAGCGGAGCTTAACAACAAAAGTGAAGAAGGTCAAAGTTCAAACAATACTGAGCAACCGGAAACGACACCCGAAAGCTTCTTGGAGAACCAGTTAGAAAAACTAACTGGAGGCAATGCCGAGGAGAAGGACGCCAATTTCTTGGCTGACGTCACATTGACGAAATTGTCAGAAGAAGAACTAACTTTAATGATTGCTTACGCATATCGCAAAATTGTTGCCCTCCAAGAGAAAATTACTCGCATTCAAGTAATTTCAATAATCGGACAAAGTTTTCCAAAATAATCTTTTGTTTTTCTCAGGCAAGTCAGAAAAACAAAGTCGAGGAAATCTTAAAGCAACAGCATTTGTTCGAAACCGACGCCCAAAAAGCCAAGATCCAGGAAGCTTTACAGCAAAAAGAGTCCGAATTAAGGGGTGATTTCGTCAAAGAAGTAGGTTTTATTTCGTAATTTTGTACATTGTTTTGTATTTGGTTTTGTTGTTGTTTTGTATTTTGTACATTTGTATTGTTTTATTTTCAAATAATTTCGTATGTTTCGGGGAGATTCGTGACATAATTGCTTGCTCGCTTTTAGATAGCTGATTTAAAAGCTGGTCTCGGTCAGGATTTCGAACTGAACTTGAAACGCCAGGCCAAGGCCCATGCTGTGCATTTAACAGAGGTTTTGGAAGCTCAACAGAGGGAGTTGAATTCCCATTGGACCGGTCGATTCGAAAACTTTATGGTGACGGAGCAGGTCAAAACTGCAGGCAAACTAGCCGAAGTTTACGGGATGGCCAAAGGCGTCGAAGACGCCCTAAAATGTACGTTTTTCTGTTTTCCATTTTTGTTAATGTTTAAATATCTAATTTTTTATTTATTTTTTTCATTTTAAGGGCGCTGTGATGCGATTAATGCGGCCAACCGAAGCAGGGAGTTGTGGACGTTCTGTCAAGTCTTTTGGGATACTCTTCAAACTGGCACTGACAAAGTGGATTGGCTGGCTGTATTGAAACCTGTTGTCGAAAAAAACAAAGGTTTGGGTTTCATTAATGTTATTAATTACCTTTGGGAAATTGATTTCTTTTTCCTTTAGCTCAAGATGGGTTTGTCGAATCAATTCTCCAACCCTTGCTTGGGCAAGACACTAATGTTACACCTTTAGTCTCCCTCAAGGTATAATATCCAATGATTAATGGATTAGTTAAAATTTCTTTTCGTTTTAGCGTCGTTTTCTTGATGTTGAGCGCGTTGGGCGACGCGTGGCTCTAATAGATGACAATGGAGGGTCTGTTTTGCGTTACGCACTGTCCTACCTGCAGAGTTTGCTGGTTGCGAACCCATGGCGTTCAGTTTCGGCCAGTGATGTGGTTGATGTGGAAAATATTACTGCATTTGAAGCACTAGCCAAAGCAAGGTGAATGATCCTTTCCTTCTGTTTCTAACTCGTGTACTAATTCATGTATATCTAACGCTTTCTGCGCGATTGTAGGTATTTTCTAGAAATAGGCGACCTAGAGCAAGCCGTCCGCTGCGTAAACGTTCTTAAAGGCGAACCTCGTCGAGTGGCGCAAGACTGGCTGGTCGAAAGTCGTCGTCTGATGGAGGCTCGTCAAGCTTCCCAAGTTTTAGTTGCTTACGCAACGTGTGTAGGACTGGAAAACTTGTAAATTGTATAGATACCTATCGTGGTAGTAATAAAAAAAGTTTTCAAACAGACTTTGGGATATTTTCGTAACCTAATACTTTCATATTCCTCACATTTCTTCCATACGATCGATTTCTGAAGTATTTGCTGATATAGTATTGGCCCCCACCGTGTATTAGAAGTAGTTGATTTTTTTGTCAAAAGATGGCACTGATTTCATACCTTTGCCATAAGGTGTTCCAGCTTGGAACATAAGGTGATGGATTGGCATAAAGGTGTTCCGTGGCATTAATTCAAAATAATTCAGCTTTTCAACCTTGGTTTTATTCAGTAAATCGTTTTCCAAAAAAGTTTTGTTTATTGTCTGCGATTACCGAAAAAGACCGACTGAGAGAGAGCACCTTCGTGTTTCGGGATCTTCGGTTAACAAAATGTTAGGTTCATCTAGAAGAAAAGTAATTATGCGCGCAGTGAAGAGCACTTACTTTCTGAATTCCGGTAGAGGAAAGGCAGCACCCGTAATCACTTTTTCCACACGAATAAATATATTTGTTTTAAACGTCATTCTCGCAGCCCAAAAAAATCTAATAGCAAAGTTTCGGACAAAATGTTTGTTTTTCCCCATTTTTTCTCTTGACAAGAAGTGTCCCAAAGTTCCCAAGTCGCCAACCCAAAAATGGGAAGAATATTCTTCCCTGAAAATCTAGTTCATATTCTCCTGAACAACTTTATCCATGCAGATCGTTTTACTAAACAATTCAATGAAAAGAAATCTAGGAAATAACCATAAGATGACAATTCGTTGTGTTTGTAGAGAAAGGAGAACTATGTACAAACGCACTGTTTTTACTACCCGACTCTTAGCTAAAAATGGATCTCGCGTCTGACTTTGTACAAGTAATTTCTTCAACTTCATCGTAATAAACTATAAAGGAATAAACATGTTTGGACCAAGTTAATAAACTGGAACAAGTGCACATGCTTTTTTTTTTCTTCATTCACACCAAAACGAAAAGAAAAGCTTGCCAAAAACTATGCATAGCAAAAGGTGGATATCCCATTAACGTACATTCTACGCTGCTCCTCCTTTTTACATTCTTTTTACTTACTATATCGCCAAGTCCTTTCCTCTTTACTTTGCTTCAACTTCAAAAGCAGCATAGCTTTCGCATTCCTGGCTTTTGTGAGCTCTTTTTCCAACTCTGTTTCTGCTGCTTGCCACAGCAGAAATACATCTTCCTTGGTCAAGCGTTGCATCGTAGCTTTATCCACCATGGCCGCTGAAATGGTTCGATTCGTCGAGGATTCTTCTGTGCTGGAAGTCAAGTCGGAATCCGAAACATCCCGACTTCCTAAGGGGTCCCGGACCGATTGCAACATATCCAAGCTAACGGAAGTTCTGCGAGATACTGACCGTACGGGTCGAGCCATCTCGCTTTCTCCTTCGGTCCAGGTTGGCACAAATTCGCAAGAACCATAGATCCCTGGGTCGGTAACGTTCGAATGAGCACGAGATAAATAACGGTGATGAAAAGCCGGCGAACAGGCCAATTGTGGACAATCCACCATATTGACTTGAAAGTCCACTTCATCCAAGTTGGTTTCCAAAACCGAGGGTGGTAACGGTGGCAAAGGCGGCGGAATGACTGCAATCTTCCTGTTACTTTCGGTATTACTTCGCAGGATTTCGGATTCTTCCTCCACAACGCCATTTCTATTCAGTTTATCCTCTTCTCTTTCGTCTCCTTCCTTCAAGTCCCCTTTGTCGTCTTCATCCTCTTTTTCTTCACGTTGAAAGCGCCTTATCTCCTGGATCATCTCGAAGAACTGGGCTTTACTCCGGCGTCGGCGTCGTTGTTCGTTTTCTTTCTATTAAAAGAGAAATAACACCCCGAAGAATCTTGTAAAATTTGGTTCTAAATTAAAATGAATTACTTCTTTTTTTGCTTTACCCTTTTGACGCTTTTTTGGAACAAAGAAGTAATTTGCCCTTGTCTTAAACTGTTCATTAATTCTTTGGCCGCGTGATGGGGTGGCAGCAATTCCACGCAGTTAATAAACCTATATAATTTCTGCCACCAGCAAAAAAAATAAAACCGAAATCAATAAACGGCTTCGTTCGTTCGTTCTTTCTTTCTCTTGCCTTGCTGTTTCCTTTAATCTTTTATTTTACCTGGCTGAAAAACATCATATTTGGAGACCGCCAAATGGTTCCTTTGGGTTTCTGGCGTAACCCTGGCAAGGCAAATTTGTAAACCAAATGTTCCAGAACCAAAATCAAACAACCGGCTAACATCCCGAAGCCCAACAAGATAAAAACCCCGGCTACTGCAGATACGCCCAGGGGCTGCGGTTTGTACGCGTCTCCCGAAGCATGGAAACACGGTAAAGAACTGTACCACTTGCTGCGTAACTCGTCCAAATAGCCTGAAGTCGTGTACCGGGACAAGACGGCAGAAATGCTCACCTACGAAAGGGAAACAGGCAAGATAAGTGAAAAAACACTTTGTACATAACGGTTCTGTTGTCGGGAGTCTTATTTCCCCAGTACTTGCAAAGGCAATCCTTTGGTGAGTCCAACGGCGTACGTATCCTCATTGATAACATCTCCAACAGTTCGCAGCGTGCAGCCGGCGTCATTTCCGCGGTAATAATCTAAAATGGGCGTGTCTCCAATCAAGAGGTCTAGCTTTCCATCCCTGGGTAAAGAAGAAGCGAAAGAAAATGAACAAAAACAAACAATATCGAATGTGGCAACGTAAATACCATACGACCACGAAAGGTGATCCTTACAGCTTCGTAAACAAGAACTTGTTTCAGCCTTAGCTATAACCTGACACCAAATCGTGCAAGCTACTATAACCCCATGCAAAACTCATCTCATCTCTGTAAACAATCTACACCAGAAGGAAAACTAAACTACAAAAATAATAATAACAAAAAATAAAAGGTAAACATTTAGTTTCCCGGGAAACAGGAAATTGGGATGTTGAAGGCTATATAGTTTTCTGTTTTTCCTTTCTTTCTTTATTTCTATCTCGCTTCGTCGCTTGCTTTTCATCTTGAAAAGTCATCCGCCGAGCGCTTAACTGTACTAGGGACGGTTAAAAGTGGTTAAGGCCGGCACGTTAACGGCACGTGCGCAACGAAACACTTACTTTAATTTGGCTACGCCTTCCTCTAAGGTGGAGACGGTAAATTTCTGCATATGTTCCCACAAACGTCGGTCTGCTTTGAGAGCGTAATGATCCGCAGCAGAGCTCCTTGTCGTGCCGGCTCTTCGATGCAACAGCTACAGCCAAGACGGAAAAATTAAGAAACAAAAATATATAAGCATTAAAAACACACTAACGCAAGCTGAGTGGATTCCAATAGATATAGGGACGTGTCTATGCAATGTATCCTGTTATCCTTCATCTATCAAAAAGGCTGACAGGACAGAACTATCGGACAGTCTAATGTACGTAGCCTATACCGTAGCGGTAGCTTCCCCTCCGAAAATGAAAACACATCAGTAACGGCAGTCTTTCGATTAATCCGTTAATCAGAAAAACCGCACAGACTTTCTAGAAAACGACTGCTGGAGGAAAAAATTGAGAGAAAATAGAAGTCCCTTTCCCGAGCCTGTTGTTTCTGAAGCTTTTAGGACTGGAAGCAGCGCTTCATTTATCTTCTGGAAGACTTAAGACCGCCTGTCTTTACCGATTTGTTGCCTTTTCTTGCCCCACTTCGGTAGTCCAGAACTTGGGAAAAACCTTCGTCTACGCGTGTCATATTGATTCTTATTAACAGACGCCATCTTTAATCTAATTGATAATTTGAAGCAATTGCAAAGACAGATGTACAAATTTGTATCGTCTTGGAACCTTTGAAATGTATTTGATAGATGAGTTTGTTTTAGAAAGTGGAGCATAGTTTCTTTTATCTTTTTAGATTTAAGGCCACGGTGTACTCCAAGTAGTTATCATTACTTGTCAAAAGATGGCACTGATGACGTACTCTTATATCCTGAGAATCCTTCATTTTTTAGTTCAGCACAAGCTATGCAGTTTCCTGCCTGACCGTTATTTTCTGAGTGGCAGCACAAGCTGTCATTGTAATTTCGTACATTTAAACAACAATTTTAAAGAAATTTAACGACGTAGTTGAATTTGTTTAAATATCGTAATACACATATCCTGGTAGTCTGTGTCAAAAGATTTGGGACGTATGATTTATTTAAGATTTTCATTGCTTGAACACCATGGAAAAATTTGTTTGAAAACGACCCCCCCCCCCCCCAACCGCAAATTTTATAGATCTATAGACCCCCTGCATTACTGCCACAGTGTAATTTCATTATATAGCACAGGGCAATGAGAATTAGTTAATCAAATTTGCCATACTCTATGCGCTAGCGCCATAAGAGGTTCCAGTATACCGTGGCCTAAATCGATTGTCTCTATCACGGGCAACGTCGCCTTATGGCCGCACTTCTTTGCTTTTTCTGATATTTGAAAATGTTGCTATTTACCTATTTAGTCTTCAAGAAAGAACCCAAACCTAGGCAATTTCGGGAAGTGGAACTCAGAGCACTAGACTTCAAGGATCATTGACGCAGATCAGTGAGCCGGAACCCAATTATTTGGGCACGAACTTAATAAAAATATATTGGGTACATTTGAAGGGAATTGATGAAAAAAATACACTTACGGAAGGGTCATGGAAGTTGGTAACGGTTGTCTGGGAGAAGATGCCTGCAAAAAGGGCGGCAATATTGGCAGTGTAGGAGGCCAGGAAAATGACGGAGAAACCACCCCAAACGTTGATCAGGAACTTGTTGGGCCAGGACTTGGGGGCTTTGAAGGCGACGAGGTGACTGAAGAGAAGGCCCCACATGACCCATAATGCGGAGGCCAAGGTAAAGTTTTTGGTACGTTGTCGGCCCCAGGGATTAAGCCCGAAGGGCGAGAGCCACTCGTAAATGGCGACCGCCAAAGCCGTCATATTGAGCGACACGAAGATCCCGATCCAGAGATCCGGACTGAAGGGCGTAAGGAAGGCTAACAAAGGAACGTCATCATGGCGTGTGACTTGCAAGAACGATAAGCCCGAGTAAAAATACGGGATTGAAAAGTCAATCACTTCGGCCCGACTCGAGGTAACGCTCAAGGGAGCAAAGCTCAACTGAGCCGCCCCGGACCGAAGGTCCGCCACGATTCCATCCCAACTACCCCCGCGTTTTGCGCCGCACTGACCGTCCGCCACTACATATAGTTGAAATCGCAGCCCCAAGTCATTGGCCACGTTTTCCATCAAGTCAATGGACAACCCGTAACAGCACGTCACGTTGTAGTTGATACCAGGATTCACTCCGCGTTCATAGTCCCCGAAAATCCGAGCGATCTCATCCTTCTCACTTGAACGTAACTGCAAGCACGGAATCCCCGTCAAGCACTTACGTACCTGAAATCATTGCCAAACTGTTGGTTTGCTTTTCTTTCTAACAAGATTGAAAAAAGGACCCTACCTGATCCGCCTCCACTTCGGCTTCCATGACAAAAGGCGGGGAAAACATTGTGGACACACGATAAACTCTGGCGCCGTGGGAACGAGGTCCAGCTAAACTGTCCCCCGGCCAGACAACACTTTGGAAGACAACAGCCGATCCGGTGACGTTACCTACTAAGCGCCATCCCAAGCTGTTACCGGAGGGTGGCGAGAGGTTATGACTATTGACACTTGTATTGCCTGACCCGGTTCCCACGCCCATTAAACTGAGTTCTTCTTCATCGTCGCCATCGTCCAAATCTAGGTTACTCGTCCCAGCTTCTTCTTCTTCCTCCATCCTTTCCCAGGCCGCCGGTTGGTCTCCAACATAGTCTACCAAGGCCCTTTCATTTGGGATGGTCGTGGTAGCTGAGTTGAATGAAGGTATCGTGTTGACCGCCCGAGGTCGCCGAGACCCAGGACTGTCGTTTTGAGATGCTCGAAAGGAAAAAACAGATGGCTGGAGCGTATAAGGTCGTCGCTGTGCCCAGTTGACGACGTCAAAGACTGCTTGCAAAGCGGAATCTACTTTACCGCCACCGTCGTACGTGAGGCGTCCGGATAAAGCCTCTTTTATGCGCCATTCTAAGGCCCTTAGATCCGACCGGGCATTTTTATTTGTGTGTTTGGAAGAATAAAAGCACAAAGGAGAGAAAAGAATGTGAACTTACTTGACCAATTGTTGGGAGAACTGGACCCGAGCTGAGCTATGCAAGGTGGGACCACATCCAGGCGGCGGGTCCACCATGCCATTTAAGGGCAGTGATACCTGGCTCAAGTCTGGAACTTGATTAGCCGCCGTTCTTAATGCCCCGTCGATCATCATCACGGCTCCTTTCATCAAATATTTACTCAACTTAATGGGTCGGGCTCGTAAGCCGAGCAACCCAAGCGGATAAGCAGCGACACCTTCAGGCGTGGCAGGCGGCTCCGTTGCTTCTTCTAAGACGATCCAAATCCAGTCTCCATCTAGCATGTTAATCTTGGCTGCTTCGCGGAAGATCTTAGCGGCCACTAAGGGGTCGCAGCACACCAGAATGACCAAAGTAGGCACACGTTGAAGGCTGCTTAGTCTTGCCAAGATTTGTCGACCTGGGGCTTCGCTGTTGAGATGGATGATGGTAACGTTGGTGAAGAAGAAAGCCCCGTAACCCTCCCCTCCGCCAGACGTAGGTCTAGCGCTTTCATTCGTCTCCTCCAAATGCTGATGCAGACGCCGAGCCCGTGGCGAGTCGTCCAATACGGCCGTCACAGCCGTCCATTTGTTAGCGGCCAAAAGGTGCTTGGTGGCAGCCACCAAGTGTTGTGATTTGGGGTTCAAGCTCACAAACCAAGGAACGATGCCCTGTGTCAGCAAAGACAAGACCAAAAAGCGAACAAAAATAAAAATCTCAGAAAAGGGCTGTACATAACCTCTACAGCTCTATAGACACGCACTCTATCTCGCCTCCTTTTCCTCCTAAACATTGATTCGATTTCGTTCAGCTTTCCAGTGGCCATTCGCTTGCTCGGTCCTATAAAAGGTCCCACTGGTCTTTGCTCTTCACTAGCCAACTTATACCATAATAATAAGAGAGAGCAAGGGAGAGAGAGAGAAAAACGAGAAAACTCCGAAAGAGCCAGCAACCCAAAAAGGAAAGAGTAATCATGTCTGTTTGCCAGGCGCTACTGGTCCTGGTTGATAATGCGAGACACGTGCTCTCTTCCTCTCGGCTCCTTGCACCCATCCGCCGAGACATCAAGGGTAGGGGGCCCAAGAAAAAGGCCAGGAATAACGTTAGCCAATCATGGACTTGGCTTGTGTCATTGTTGTGACCCTATTTCTGTCCACGATCTGATCCTACGTGGTCCTAACGTATTATATACTATGTTTGTTCAGCCTCAATGGTTTCGCGGATAGTACGTAAGCCGAACCGAACACTCTTGTAAGGTCACCATTCAGCCAACTAGTGACGGTGACCGCAGAGAATTATGAGTGTTAAGCTGAAGCGGTAACTTGTCTCGTCAGTTTGCGTCAAGTTGCGTACTTTTGGACCCTAATCGGGGCTAGAAGCAAACGATCATAATAAAAGCGCCTGGAACGACCCCACTCCAAATGGATGGTCCACAGGGCAGGCTGCAATCTTCTACACAGCAGCAGCTGACCAGCTCCATGTTGGCTGGTATATTCTCTCTCCGTCTAAAAAAACATAGTGGAATACTTAGCGTGTCCAAGGCGCCTAAGTACTGGCAGTATACTGCGCCAATAACTGCTGATTGCATAAGCAAAGAGGGAAAGCAATAACAGAGGAGCTGAATAATGAAGGTTAATTAAAAGGGCGCTGGGCTGCAGGATAAAACCCGGGAGGCGAGCCACCTCCCAAAGTGATTCGTCATATTCCATCACTCGCTTGGGGCCTAGAGGGATCAAGGGGATCTATCTCCTTCCGTCCTGGCTCCTGCACCCCGTAAGCAAGAACATTATTACTGGCCTTGGCGGAAATATTGGTGCTAAGGCTAGAGAGACTCACTCACAGCCCTCCCTGTACGCCAGCATTAGCGGCAGTACTGGCTCTATCCGTCGCAGTTGGGAGGCATGGATTATTACTGATCTTGTCATGCAAGGAGCAAGAGGTTCCTGTTTTTATACCGTACAGATTGTGTTGATGGGAAGAACAAGTTGATAGTGCCAAAAGCAAGGGGGGTCGCATCCAGGGTGCCGCTGTCTCCAATCTACTACCCACTTAGGGGTAAAGCGGGAAATGGCTGTAAATAAAGCCAGCGGAAGGGTAGCCAGGCAAACCCCGCCGAGGAGCAAGTCCGTGGATCAATGGATAGGGGAGGAGACAGCAGAAAGATTCCAAGGAGAGGGGGAGGCTGGAACAAGGTCGCCTCCACGAACTTATCGATTGTCTCTTTTTCGGTCTCTGGTAGCTAGCGAAAGATGTGCTCGGCTAGCTGCAAAATCTGAGTTCCTGAACTGGCCCAGAGGTTTGTTTAGAACCCCATTATGTCCTGGCGAGAATGTTAAAACAACCTTTGCAAAAACCCGAACCCGAGTATCCCCCTTTCAAGGTCCCTTGTATCAGGCCAGAAGACAGCAGAAGCATCCTTGTCGCCAGTGCTCGCGCTTGTTTGTACCTTTTTTCTCTCTCTTGGCGTCTGCCCCAGTTGGGTCTCCGGATGTCTGCAATGTAGCTATGTTATACAGTTTCCCCCCATCGGTTGCGGAAAACCGAAATCAGGATCTACTTCTGCTTCCTTTCAAAAGAACACGCGATGGCCATGGGAGGGGCTTGCTTCTGTGCGTTGATATGTATTGGTTGTCGAGGATGACACACGGAGACCAAGGAGCGATATCCAAAAGGCGAACGAAAAGCATATCGTTGTTGAAGAAAACGGGTGGGGGAGGGGGGGGGGGGAGAAGAACCTGCGTTTGCTCGGCACTTAAATACCACACCAGGCTGTTTAGGAAAGGAAATGGAGGGAACGAAATTCTCCGTCTTAGAGGAAGAAATAAGCCAGGCTGGCCCTTTTACTTCGATCCGCCAGGAATGTCAGTCATTGAACTTTTTGGAAGCTGCGGCAAAAGAAAGAGTCAGAACGAAAAAAAGAGTTAACTGTCGTACGATACTTACGGAGGCGGGACAAAAAGTTGAACAACGTAAAATACAATTTGCGGGTCGAAAAAGGAAGCGGACCAAAGCTTTTAAGACGGGTTTACTTGTCGGCACACGAAGCGTCGTTGCGCTTGTTGATGAGGAATTGTCTATTGTCTAGGTTCAAGTCTGTTATGCAAGCCAATGAGAACGTAGCATCATCCGGCTAATCACACTCTCGTGTGCTACTTTTTCCTGGCACGCGAAAATATGGAAACATTGGGGAACCAAGTTTTTGCCAGCAAAATGAACACACGAAGTATCTTCCTACCAATTTACGCGTTATTGAGACCAGTAACTTGAGCTCTGGCGGAGAAAAGGAATGTGCGATAGCAAAAAGGGATCCAGAAACCCACCACGAGTACCATTTCTTTGGTTGTACTGACGTACGGCACTGTGCAGTACCGATGCCGGGAACGGGCTCAGTCAAGGGGGGAGCTAAAGGCCTAATGTTCGATAACGCAAGACTTCTTTTGGTTGGTTTTCCGCTTGGCAGCTGCCAGGAAATTCCCATAACTCACTAGCCCTTTCGTATCCCGAATCTATCTCATCAAACTATTTCCCTCCGGACTTTGAGCGGCCTTTTACAATAACGGGGTGAGATGCTCCTTTATTTTTATTTTATCTCCGTCTGTTCGGTAGGAAGGCCCACAAAAAAGGGAAATCAAAGCAATGTCTTAAGCATAACGAGAAGGAATAGGGAGGGATGCTTTTCCCTGTCTCAGATCCCGGTCTTTTCAAAAGCCTTAAAAGACGATTTAAAGCCAATTTGCTAAGTTCAAGTATTCTAGGAGGATGAGCTCGGAAGTTTCTTTTTTTGATCTGACCAAAAGGAGGAGGCATTCCATTCAATAATTACGTAGATTAGATGGGCCTTTTTAGCAGCTGCAGCCAAAGTTGTAAACTGGCAAACGGGCTTTTAGTATCGCGCTACAAGCCAAGGAAAAAAAAACGGAAACTGAACATCTTCCAAGAAAGTATTTTTTTTAACACCGAGACTCGAGCTTCACTATGAATAAACTTAACCTGGTACATGCTGTATGTAATTATATAATGAGATGATTTACTCCTCTGCGGAATTTATCTAATTACACAATAGGATCAACTGGGAATTAACTATTCTATGTAATGGATTTCAAGTCTTCAGAATTTCAGAACTTCCTTCGGTAGTTCAGACATACGTCGGATGTATCCACAAATAGTCGCACAAGTTAGTTCAGTAATTACGCCAACAAAATGCAAGTAAGCTCATGTTGTTAGCCTAATGAAGAAGAAAACTAGACTTCGATAGCTCGCATTCCCAGAATTTTGAATTCTGACCCGTTCCATGAAACTGTGTTCAACTTGGCATACCTCGAAATTAATAATAGAATACCTAAAGCCACGTAGTTGAGCAAACGGAAACTTTAAAATAATCCATAAAAATGGGATTAGTTTACAAATAAAATTGTGCCACAATTACTTTAAAGTTGTCATCGTCAAGGCCTCGGCTTCTCATCCCGACCACTGCTACGCCAGTGGCCCCAGCAGCGGCTGTGATGCTGAACGTAGCGCGGTCATCCCCCATGAGCACCAAAACCACAGCGGGTCGCAACCTCAGCAGAATTCTGCAAAAGTCTTCCATACTCTGGTTGGTCGCCCCTTTCCAGGTCAGGGCCAACCCCTCCAACTTCACCCACTTGTGCTGCGTTGAGGCTGTGATGCTGTTACCGGCTTGTACCGGTACCCCTGCTGATACGGGCCGTTCTTTCACATTCTTGATACCAGCGTGCATATGACTATCAACCACACTATAACTTTCCGGGAAGGCCAATAACGATCTTGCCGCTATTCTGCTTGTCCTGGATTCTTCCTCACTGGCAACCGAGGGAGTAGCAATGCCTTCTAGGCTCTCCTCCGACCATTCGGGCCATTTAGTCGCATCACCGTCGAGGCCATCGAGGTTCACATCACCGGTGCTACTGCTCGGGGAGGAGTCTACAGCGGTCGGAAAAGGAGTGGCCTCAGTCTCATCGGCCAAGGAGCGATGGGTACGCGAAACTCCTAAGCGCGCTTCTTTGTTGAGGGCCATTAAAGTTTTGTGAAAAACACGCGACATGACGGGGTAATCCGGAGCACTAAAAACGCCGAGGACGCGAAGAATTGGGGGCGGAGCCAAGGCTGGTGCGGTAGCAACTGGCGGTAGCAGCCAGCCAATCCAGCAGACAAGGAATAGACAAAAACCAAGACGAAGAAGTACGCAGCAGGAACATCGCCGGTCGTCCATGACCGGTCCCGGGGAATCCAGTAAGCAATATAGAGGGTGGTACGGGTACTGGGAGAGGGAAGATGCAGCTGAGGTCGCGGGTCACCGACGCCATCAACTGGCTGCTGCGAGTGGTATTGGTATTCCTGGAGGGTCGGCCCACGAGTACGCCATAATCCAGCTACCGGGGGAGCACTTGCCAAAGGCGAGGCAGTAAATTTCTTTCAGCCAAACTTGGTAGAGCTTCCGCCTTCGGTGGTCGCTCTGCGTCGGTTCAAGTATCCACATCCTGCTTCATCTTCCTCGGCCTAAACGACCTCAACAAGCGGGGCTGCGCTGAACCACGCACGCTGAACCACGCGGGCTGCACAACTTCATCATTGCTCGCCGGACTCACTAATTACTACAGCTGCGAGTTAATACCACTTGTTCACGATCGTAGCAAGCCATCATCCGGAGCTCACAGTGGCTCAAGACTGTGTCGGCCGTAAACTGAAGGGGCATATTTGCAAACAAGGAAAAAGACCCGTTGAGGCCACTTCCGAGGAGGCTGCGCCTTCAGCCAAGATGCGCAGTACGGGCTGGACAGAATTCCTGTCCGGGCGACTTGGGCTAAAACGTTCAAGGGGAGGTTGGAATAAAAGGTCCAAGTCGACGAAGGGGTTAAAGCCAAAGTGTTGATGAACAATGGCCTTCACATGTGTGATTGTGTGACCCGGGACGACGACGCTCTGTGACGGAAGTAATTGGACCTGCATCCAACTGGATTCCGAAAGAGAGGCGCCAAATGAGTTAGTTACTGATGTACAGCCCTGTCTTTCAAACACAACGACACTGCGGAGCGCGACTTTCTTAAAGGCGATAAAGAAATACTCCAAATTTCTACCCCATAAATTATTGCCTGCTCAAGGCTGAGCGACTTCTAAAAATCACACCATTGCTTCGATTCGTTAACTTACCGAAATGCCAATAGCATGCAGTGCATCCTAAAGAACGAATGATATAATAGAGAAGGATTGGCTTGATGCCCTGCTGGAATCCTCTTGAAGCGCTTTACACGATTGCAGTTCGCCAAAGGAAAAGGCTGCAATAATATGTTGCAGTGATATTACTCCCTCCACGTCCGACAAGCAAAAACGGGTCAAAATTTTGAGACACGGGCCAAAAACGCTCGGGAACAATGGCCGGTGCTAATAAAAAGCGAGTAGGAGGAAAAAGATGGCGGTGGTTAACTCGATTCTGTCAAACCCATTTGAATTCCTTTTTCTTTTCCTGGTCCCCCTCATGAGGGTCCTGCAAACTCGATTGCTGCGCTCCTAAACCTCCCACTGAGAGTCTATCGTTACACCAACTGGTTCTATAAAGACCTAATATCCATCCAGAGTTGACATGGCCCAGCCATTTCAAAAACTGCCCTCATTGCTGCAATTTCTTCTGAGCTGTTAAACGGCATTTCTCCGAATAACCGATTAAACCTTTCAACTAGACGGTCGACGGATTGGTTGTGAAATTATTGCACTGGGCAAATTATTGCACTATTGCAATATTATTGCACTTTCGCAATACTATTGCGAAATTATTGCACTTGCACTTCCCTAGAAAGCCAAGGGTGGGTCCTGCCACTTTCGAATCCGGTCTTGCGCAAAACCTTATTGAATGCCAGTTGCTTTGAGAAATGCTCCAGTAGTTTGACAGTCAGAAATCTCACAGCTGACAGTTCCCTGAATGAAGGATGGCTGGCTGCAAGTCTTTTTCCTCTCCAACGCTTTTCGTCGGTTCCCAAGCGAAGAAACCCGGGCGGAAGACGCTCTACTCTTCCTCTATCGGCAGCAATTCCGAGTCTCGCTCGCGGAAAGTACCAGGCGGCGATTATGTCAGCTTGGCCGGTACCTATAGTTTGCAAATCGGTTTTTTTTTTTGGCGAATCCTGAATATTTCAGCGTGGGGGAGAGGAAGACGGGAAGAAAGGGATGGGAGCAGGACGCGGTGAAGAAGAAATGCAGAAATACAGGCTCTTTCCGAGCAACAAAAATCGATGCCTCTGAAAGTGAGCTGGGGAAAATGGGGAGGAGAAGGGGGTGTTTGGGGGCCAGCTATTACTGCTCAAGCGAAAGGCGCTTGTGAGGGATGACGTCGAAACGTTGCAGGGAAGAGAGCCAAACGTCGTATACCGGCGACCCGACACACTTGGCGCCTGAGTTACATCGCAAGACATTTGGTGAGCGAAAGAACGGGTGATTTTTTTCCCTTTTTCTACCCCCTCTCCAACGTCTCAAACCTTTGCATTGACGCAAATAAAAAGGAATAAAAAAGGGAGCCCCTTTTCATGGATGGACCAACTAGAGGACCCACTATTCTCCCATGTTTCTTCTGAAACCGCAGCACAAACCCTAAAATTCCTGGAACGGCAATTGGACCTTACAAAGGCAATAAAAGAAATTTAAATCTTCAACTTTCTGAACGCCAGAAATTCCAAGATCCCATTTGACCCCATTTGCCAAGTGCTGATTTCAAGGTAATCTACTCATTACGGAAAATTACTCATGATTTTTTAAAATTATTATTCATAAATTCAAACGTAGGAATGCCCCGGGAATGAATGAATAATAGCCATTAAAAAACCATAAAAAATCAGTCATGATAGGCGAATACTGAAGGACATGTACTATAATTAGACACAAGACAGCTACAGAACAAATTCAAAGTACCTTTAAAAAAAAACGGTTCAACCCCCGCTTTTTTTTCTTTTGGATCTGAACCGGAAAAGAAATACGACAGAACTTCACAATGTCAAATAAAAAAAAATCTACATGGCATTTCTTAAATATCATTTCTGTTCGCCCAGTTCTCGCGCGTGTTATTGATATGTTATAAACCCAACACAAGCGGATTTCTCACGGACTGTTTGAGCGCGAAGAAAAAAGCAGTACTAACGTACTTATCCTTTTACGAAATGTTCAAGGAGTAACTTTTTTTTAGCAAAAATAGTTCCCAACTTCCTTCTTTTCTGCGTTTACGTGGGAAAGGATTGGGCGTTAAGACAAAACCAGACAACAAGTTACCTTCAAAATGTACACTTCAACTTGGCTTTTCGCTGAACAAATTAGGATGGATTAAGATACCAGAGAGTTTTCTTCCTGTTAATTCTTTTAAAAAACCCTCAGCAACACGAATAGGACCCTGTTTAGTTAAGTTGGTTTTTCACTTTTAAGAACAATGGCTTTGAAAAACAACTGGTCGTTTTGGATGCTCAAGGTTGGTTTCTAAACGTTCATACGATGGAAATCATGAAACGGAAAAGCAAAAAGATCGTTAAAACCATATTCTCTTTCTCTCTTTCTTCCCTCCTAATGGTCCTTCCTGGGTCCACTCTACCCATTCACACAGCAGCTTTTTCATAAAAGTAAACGAAAAAAAAACGTAAAAAAGTAAACGAGATACGGAAAGCTTCCCTAAACTAATTCGCAAATGGTCTGATTGAGAGATTTAAGGAGTTTAATCATTTATACCGCAATGAAATAGAGGACTAGATTTCACTTTTCTACCTATTTTTTTTAGACAGAAACTTCTTTAGCCAAAGTTTTCCCTCTTTTTTTCTTGTATCAGAGAAATGCATCCCCCTTAAAAAGAAGGAAGTTCTCTTTTTAAACTTTGTCCATTCTTGTACAAGCATGTTTGCGTTCCCTTGGCAGTTTCCGAAATTCCTACGAGTCTATCCGGGCTCTTTTGATCAAAGGATGAGCAGTGGATTCCGGAAGCGTTCGAACTCCGACTTGAGCCATTGTCCCCAAATTCTCCCGGAAAGACGGGCTATCCTCTGCATTGGAATGAGGACTAGTCGAATCTCCATGAAATCGAGGGGTCTGACTTGTACCGATAAACTAAAAACGAGCCCAAAAGAGCAACACATGAAAATTAATGTCTGGAACCAGAACGATAACGATTCGTCTAAAACTACTTAACGGAATTACAAAGAAAATAAAGACAGCTGAGCACATTCATCATATGAAAACAAGTAAATAAACAAAGTAACAAACGTAAATAAGTCATAGGTAAAGTCTGTGAGCTATGATAATATAGTATAGTAAAAAAAAAGAGAAAAAGGGTTACCTCTCCCATAACAGCAATGGGAGTTTCGCCTGTGGCTGCTGCCACTCGATGCTCCACCAGGAAGAACATATATTCGTCATACAAGAGTCGAATTAAGTGGAAAGACCCAAAACTAGCCGCACTTCTAAGTGTCAAATCACGGATCACCATAGAACTAAATTGGGAGAAAAACAAAACATTCAAACAAAAACAACTTCAGCCATGTTTTTCTTGCTGGAAATTCGAACGATACAAATAAGCCGCCATCTTGAAATAGTTAAAAGGACTACAACTCCCTTTTCTTGTTTACATTCTGGAAAGCACTACGCTTTAATAACAGTTTAGGTGACAACGGAACCGTGCACTGAAGGTTTTATTAAATTAAACAAGTCTGTTCAGCTAAGAAAGTAAATGCCTGAAATCAAGGGAAAATAAGTTATATGATTGGTTCCTGTTATATATGGAAGGGTTTCAATAGCTCGTTTCCCTATGGCTCAAAATTATCAACAAAACGCTATCGAAGGTGATTACGAAGGATTTTGAGTTACTTGAAATAGTAAGCTAACAAATGAGAAACACAAACCTGACATTTAAGGTAATTGCAACGTATTCTTGTACTCCCTGAACGAAGTATTAGTATTTTTTTTTTATAATATTGGTTAAGCTACACGACTGTTGCTGCATTACGGTCACGCTTTCCGTGACCTATATGCTCGAAATGGCAAAAACCTCTTGGCGGGGATTACGATGCTGATAATGAAAATTCCTTCCGTGTAATACGGTACTATGTAAAGCGCATCAGAATGTAGTACGGGACTTGAAGCTTCTTTTTCAGTGCAAAATACTACCAAATAAAGCCGCTTAACCCGGAGGGGAAAGAAACACACTTTATGAAAACATTAACGTCAGTTTTGAACTAAATCCTTACTAAGACATAAGACTATCTACTTACTTTGTACAATGTTTCTATTTGCATGCAACTAATAGATACTTCAAGCTCACGCTTCTACAATAGCACTAGAAACCCTCTTATATCTTCCCTTGCTTGTCCAGACATGCAAAAGTGGCTCCTCCAACTGCCAAATCTGATTATGCAAACTGACGCCCAACCTAAACTCAAATACTATAACAACGCTCTATTTATGTAACTACTACCTAAATTTTCGCGTCTTCGTCCCTCACACACTTCTGAGTATTTTCTCCATAAATTAATCCAACCAAATAACCCTTTTTGTTCCCCTCAATTTTCCAAGAACCTAGACAGCAGCTTACCTATAAAAAGACCATTTGAGGAGAAACTGACGAGCAGCACGAGCAAAATCCGGACGGCCCTGGAACGGTAACAAGGCTTTGTTGACTACGCCTTCCAGCCAAGTGGCCCACTGTTCTAGTGAAGCTTGGCCTTGGAGAGTAGCTTTAAAATCTGCTTCCAAAAACGACACCAAATCATCGTCACATTGGCACACCCACGATGCCTGTCATCGAATAAACAAATACATGTAAATAAAAACAACGAACGAAGGCAAATGGAATTCCATTACTTGTTCCTGAACATTATGGAAGTCTACCCGGTTCAAATCCGCCAACATCTGGCTGATCTGGGCCGAATTGTGCAAAACAGCTCGAGCGGCTTGGGCCAGATGATTTAGTGACGTGTAACGTCTCAAAGTTTGAGAAAAGGTATTCACGGCTGCAGCCTACGATTTCCCAAAAAGGGAAGGAAAGAAGCAGAAAACGAAAAAAGGGAGCATAAGTACCCGTTCATGTTGTTCGTCTTACATTTCTTCGCCTCCGGCCACAAATTTCCATTTCAATAAAAAAAAGTTTCCTTCTTTCTTTTTTCTTGTCTTGTTTTCTCTAACAAGTAGCATGGCTTGAAGAATAAAGAGAGGCAGAAAACCTTCCCTAATGCAAAACTTACTTTGACCAGAACAACTTCCTCCGGACAGCCATTCATAGCGGATAAAAGCCAGCCTTCTAATCCTTTGGCAAAGTTACGAATGGCTTGAGTCAAAGAGCCCGGAATAGGACGCAATACGTCAGGAATGAGGACTTCCACCAAATTTTGGTAGAACTGATAATCGGCTTTTCTTACAAACTGCATGATCCCCTCGCACCGACAGAGCTCGTACAACTTGGACCTAGAAGAAAAAAATACAAAAAAAATAATGAAATGTTTCTTTCTATTTTCGTATTTTTTAAAAGAATTATTTGTAAAATACTTTGGAAGAAGTTTTTCAGGATCTTCTTCTAAACCCATGTCCAAGTCATTATTGTTGGAATTTCGCCAAAAGTGTCGCCAGGCTGTTTCGACCGTGTTGAATTGAAGGCTAATCACTGCGTCTAAAATAGCTTCGCATTGGTCCCGGTACAGGGTAGCAAACACATTCAGATCTTCCTCGGAGATGTTGGCCGGCAAATGACTCATATCCACTTCCAATTCGGGGAAATTTGGAAGCGCTCCTGCTGCGTCTCCCAAGTACTGTTGATGCTACAAGACGAAAGAAATGTTCAGAAAGACTTGCTTAAGCATACTTCATACATGTGACGGGAGCCAAAAGAGCCGCTACTTTAAATAGAAGGCAAAATTACAGCACAATATTCCTACTAGCTTTGGATTGCTCTTAGGCGAAAGTCAATCCAAATAGAGAGAGAGAGAGAGGGAAAAGCGAGGAAATCTTTCAGTTCGCATACTTGTGGAGAAGTGGAATCAGAGTGATTGCTGCTGCTGTGACCTTCGGCTGAGCCATCCACGGAATTACGATGTCCAGGTGAAGATTTACTCCGTTTAGTTGAAGAACTACCACCGTGATGTCCAGCTCCGCTCACGCCTTCCTCCACGTACGAGGCCAAGGACGACGTGGGCTTAATCCGGATCCCATAATAATGATATTTGGAGTTGCCTCTGTCGAAAGAGAAGAGCCAGAAAGTTTTTAAAAATACACAATGAGTTATCGTGTATTTTTTTGTTATCATCGTTATATTTTTATATTTATCATCGTTATATTTTTTTGTTAGTTATCGTGTTTTTTAACAAAAAAACTTTGAATTATTTCAGGGATCTTCCTGAAATCTTTAATTGAAATGCAAAACTAAAAGCGATTATTAAGTTGAGTTATCAGGAAAAGGGATTTTTCACATGATGCTAGCTTCTCACAGTATAACAGGTTTATACAATATCTGCTTAGCTATAGAGCTTTTGCCAAATTACGCCTCTCGCGGCAGGAGTTGGCGAAATCCGCCATTTTTAGTACATTTAAGTTAAGGTAAACAAACAACAAAGTGTTTTCCGTGAACATTGGCTTTTCTTTGTGTCTTATTGTGTCTTTTTGTTTGTTTACCTGAGCTACTTGTAAAAGCTGTAAGCGAAACCAAAATATTAACGGAAAACAGTTTGTTGACCTTAACTTAAATGTACTCAAAATGGCGGATTTCGCCAACTCTTGCCGCGAGAGGCGTAATTTGGCAAAAGCTCCATAATACTGAATTATCGAACAATCAATTATACGACCACGAAAACTCCTGACAACAGTAATGACTTAATCGCTTCAAAGTAATAGAAAATAAATAAAAAACCTCTGGAGAATAAGAACCTCAAAGTCAAAGGATCTATTATCTACATCGCATTATTCTTACTAAAAAAATAATGTCATTGCAAACTAAAATACGTCTCCAGCCTATTACGATAAGAACGGGCTACTATGGCTCGTACTCCAAACGTTTGCAATTAGTATTAGCCCTTTTTATCTAGTAATCGATTCAATAGCCCCACGTCACTGAAACAAATGTCTAATTTTCCATTACCCATGAATTAACTATCGTTTAGACAAACGAGGACAACAAAACAACCAACTTCAGAACATTCTGCTTGTTTGGTCGCCTACGAAATCGCCGTTTTGTTTTTGTAATGTTAGTTTGATTCATCGTTAGATGGCGCCGATTACAGATCTAGGATCCAAAACTTCCTTTTGGGATTTTCAATAATAAAATACTAAGGAAACAACTTGGACATTCATAATAAATTATTCTTAAAACTGCTGAATAATGTAGCAATGAAATGGCCCAAGTTTTAATCTTGATGAAATGTACCTACGCGATCACGAAGAGAATTTATGTTTATTTATATTTTACCTGGTTCCCAACCGTCTGGTTCGAAGGCCGAGGAAGACGGACCGGATGAGTTTGCCGAAGGAGGCCGCATTAACAGGCTCCAGTTTGTGTTCCGTGCAATGGCGGAGATAATGGTTGTACAAGGTTGACCGGGGCAGACTTACACCTTCAGCCGTTTCGTAATTCTCGATGAGCCACTGAACCTGTAACATCAGAAACCCTCCCGTCCATGAACAATGTCAACCAGAGACTTCGGAAAGATGGGCAAAATAAAATGAAAATAACCAAAACAAAAAATCGCGATTTAGTTGCATTCAGCTGCAAAACTAAGTTGAGGAAAAAGCCAGTGAAGACAGTTTTGTTAGAAGAAGCATAAGTTAAGTACAGTAGCAGGTGATACGCGCGTCGCGTGGGCCAAACTATAGTGACTTTCGCTCCCGACGGACACTCCTCCTCCATTCCCATGGTTCCCATTGGTTCCATTGCTGTTCACGCCCCCACCAGTGCCATTGTTTCCGTTGCTGTTGCCGGCGTTGACCAGGTACGTCACACTTCCATCCTAAACCCCATTACACCCCCGGTAGAGAATCCAAACACCGCCAAGGACAACAAAAACAAGATCCCCCCGCAGCCGCACAAGAAAAACAATTGCATCCAAAGTTAGTCGCAAGCTTATCTCAGCCCTTTTACAATATCAAGTGTTTAAGTGGCCAATAACAGCGCCAGTTTACAAGATATCTTTGATTTTCCAGGCAAACATTTGCTCACCGTTTGAGGAGAGGCTCTTGTCGTGGAAATCAAAGGATGTCCGTCAGGATCAATTCCTTGCTGGATCAAGTACGTGCCTCCGCCTTGGGCCAAAATTTGGCCTCCATTGCCTTGGGTGACCACACCCCCGACCTGAATGAAATCCTCCTTTTTTACTCAAAACTCCGCGCAAAATTAACCCAAAAAATAAGTTTCAAGACATACTTGTGTGTACGTCACGTTTGTACCGCTGTAGTACTGGCCCGTACCGGGACTGTACATCCCCCCCGATGAATCTACGACGGTGTATGCCGGATACGCCCTAAAGATAATATCAATCCAATTAATACAAACAAAATAAAGTATTTGGAAACTCGAAGAAGTCTTAGTTTGATTAATAAGGTTAAACTGAGTTACAAAAAAAAGGAAAAAGTGTTAGATGGTTAGTTGGATTACATCTGGCCGTTGGTGGCCGCGTAAAGTGCCGAATCCGGCGAGGAATCAACGTATTGCACATACGTGGAATGACTCAGGGCGTCAGGACCCAAGGCTTCGCTTCCAGTAACTGTTAACGACAAAGAAAAGGGATAGAAGGAAAAAATTCTTCAATTAGAAATAGGCTGAGAAGCACACAATCAACTCGCTGACCGACTGAGCTTAAGGCAAACCGACAAGTAATTCACATGCGAGGATTCTTTTCTTTTCTTTCTCATTTTTATTTTATGGTGGGGTTCTACGTCATTCAAGGCAAGCGTTGCGTATTTCTTTGAGTTTCTTCAAACAGCGAACGAGAACAACAGAGCGAGTTGTCCGGACAACACCAGTGAAAGAGGCAACAACAGCACGAGAGGGAAAGAGAGAGAATCCAGCCAACCCTTGGTAACCAGCAACTAATGAGCCTGGGAACAAGAATAGGTTGTGCACAGATCATTGCTGCAATGTATTGGCGGAAAAGCTGCGGCGTAGTAGAACAAGCGTTTCCCGGGACACCCTCAAGGTACCATTTTCAAAACCCACACCCGGAACCACGGCAGAAAAAGAAAGGAAGCTCAATGCTTGCTTATTGACCCCGTGCTAATACAATCATCTCTATACACATAAAAGAAAACAACAACAAAAAGGACAAAAGAAGCAGGCTACAAACCAACAGACTTAGCAGGCTCATGCAGTGAATGTGTTGACAAAGGGGGAGCTACTGGTTTACCCTATCATAATTGGGGGCGTGGCTCAAACTATGTCTTTTAATGTTGATTCGAATAGTCATGAATATCTGAGAAGTCAGAATATTATTCCACACTCCCAATTCGTGGACATTTGTTGCAAACATGACCTTTGCTTGAAAGGAGGAACTTAAACTCAAGCCCCACCTCCTTGTTTACATCTAATATAGCTTTGCGAGAGAAGTTAGTAAACACAATTTTCAGGGAAAACTACTATTAAACAAAGATTGTAATATTAAAAAAATTAATAACAGGAATTTGAAGATCTTGTGGTAAAAGTGAATACGCTTGGTTAAGCCACACCCCAATTTGGGTCCCGTTTTTCCAAGCACTACTTTGCTGAGATAAAACTTAACTTTTGGAGCAGGACAGTCATGCTTCTTTGTGGTTACGTGGTACGTGGACATAGTGTGCGGACGCGGGACGCAGTCTTACCTACAGCGACCGCACCATGACCTGGACCGGGGTGGACGGGAGTAAGGGAGGTGTAAGATCGGGTAGAAACGCCGTCTGCTCCAGGCGAGAACGGCACATGGCAGCGTGTGAAGGTATCAAATTAAGACATAATACTAAGGAAATCGTACCAAGAAAGCGGAGCGCACCAACACACCAGAACACTCACTTTCTTACTTCAAACCCCAATAATTATTGTAATAAAAAAAATCTTCGAAATGTTTCAAGCTAGAATATCTACAACCAAAGCTACCTAAAATGTCTTCCACCGAAATGTGAAAAATGCATGCTGCAGAAAAAAATAACAGCACGTACCGGCCATGATAAATTGAGGTGATGTCACTAGCGTAGTACCCGCAGCGCCCGAGGCTACGGCTACCGTCAGGGTGCCTCCTCTTGCCGCCGATACCAGACGTGCCGCAGAATGAGTTTTGTCGTCACCAGTAGTCGTTCCGCTCAATTCTGATCCGTCGTTGCCTTCGCCGTTGTCGTTGAGAACAGTAATCGCCACCGTATTGTTCCCCGCAGATGGACTCCCACCTCCTAACTGAATTAAACAAGACCATCCAGTCAGACATCATTATTGCCCTGAAAATCATTAATCTGAATCCAGCACGTCACTAATAATCGACAGTTTACTCGCTAAAAAATCTGAAATCAGTACCTCCTTTGTAAAAATTACGACAATTGATACATTACATTAATTAAACTTTCTCCCTCTTTTATCCAAGAAATGTAAAGCTGAAATGGCCAAAATAAATGTAACCGTCAATAGGCTGATGCCTACGATGGTCTCGAATGAAAAAAAATAATTACACTTTCTAATTCGATTCCTAATACACTTAAATTGGTTAAACTGTCTAAAATAGTGGTGGATAAGAGCGAAAAAGTTATATAGCATATCCTGTAATGGGTTATAATATTGATGGCACACTGAATTTAAAAACAAACTCAATAACAAAATGGTGACTTTTTCTTGCACCATCGCCGTAGCTGGCCGCCCTGCCGAGCCGAGACCCGCGCCTGTAAACCTTTGGGCAAGTTTCGGTTCGGCTTCGCAATGGGACCGCACGATGCGGTTCCGACGATGCGGGTAACGCTTGCTACATAACGCCCGCAAGTCACGGCGCGAAGAAAAAGTAATTTTTGTAATTGAGCTTGTAAATTAACCAAAGCACCTACGGACTTGTTTGAGCATGCAAAAGAAAGATCAATGTGCCCTTCCTATGAGTCCAGGGATCGATTTTCGATCAGAAGCAAAGGCGCTTGGCCTTCGACCTCAATCTTGTACGGATAGGAAAATTTGAAATTTGGCGGAAAGGGGACGGAGCTTATTCTGATAAACAATTACTCGGTTAATATGCATAATTGACATCTGGGTTCTTCAGCCAGAGCAGTTAATTTGGCCTCTTCTATAACATACGTTTTTTTTTTCATTTTGAAACCTTACTCCCTTTAAAGAATTACCTTCAACTAACATAATGTAAATATGTAATACACTTTAAATTACAAGAGTATCGGTAATGCATTTTAATCGATTCTACTACTGAATAATACCCCCGTATCGATTCCAAAAAAAGAACGATAGCTTAGTCTGTCAACCAATCGATACATCAATTAAAAACGTTATGGAACGCGATACCCCGGATGGAACTTGATACCCACCGACGTCGCTCCCAAATCAATATCAATGCAGTAATGATATTTACCTCGTTGCTTTGATTGGAATGCTCTGGAGATAAGGCCAATCGGACCACTTCTTCGGTTCCGCTCACCACCTCTACAACTGCCGCAACCACTCCACCGTGCTGCCAAAACAAACCAAATAAACACAATAATTTGTTAGAGGTCGGAAACTAAAAGGGTTCCTAAACTAAAACCCCGGTTCTTTACGAGACCGAAAATGTAACATGGCAGAGTTTCCACATAAAACAAACATATATATAAAAAAAACTAGTCAAATTCGCCGACTGGAATCTGACTCCTGCAAAGCTTTGAAACCCAATTTCGCTCTCTACAAAAAACCCTCTTTTATTTCCTCTAAAAAACAACTTATTTTCCTTTTTTCTTTAAAAAAAAAAGACTTCCCGGGGTAACTTCCTTGGCCCACGCAAGCAAGAACAAATTTACAAGCAGCAACTTCTCCAGAAACGCAATTTTCCCCTCCTCCGTACCGACAGGAGGTTCCGATTTCCTTGATTGAAGCACCACTTGTGTACACCAGCTTTAAGAAAAGTTTTTCTCCTTTCCTATACTCTACACTACTACCTTGACACTATATATTTTTTTTTCGGGCAAACTTCGCCTTGTCTTACAAAAACTCCGTCTACAGTCTTCTACGTCTACCTAAACCAAATAAAGAAAAAAAGGGAGATGAACTAAGCCATGTCAACCCTTCACCCCGCGGAATTAATATTACAGCTTTAGAGGGAACCTAATCGTCTAGTCCCTTCCTCATCTGCATCTCCCTATTACTAGCACACCCTTGTTCCTTATTCTAATATAGACTGTGTCCACGACTGGGGAATTTGAACTCGTACGCGTAGGATGCGTTCCTTAGCCACAGTAATGACTCCGGACAAGCGTAAAACACAGACGTCCCTCTTAGTCCCCGAAGTCCGCGAGGGACAATCCCCAGATTTTCCGATTTCCCCCGTCAGATATAACTGATAGAAAAAGAAGGTAGGGGGTCTCGTCTGCATCTGAGCGTTCCATGCAAACTGTTACGCAGTAATGGCTGATAAATAAGGGTGTAGACGGAAAAGGGGGCCTAAAATCAGAACTGAGCCGTAAGCTACAGGAAGACAAAAGGGGTCGATAAAAGGTGACACATCACATCAGCTTTCCAGTTTCGCTTAACATCCTGTGACATCTGCCACAGCAGATTATGTCTGGGAGACCTCGTGGTCCAGCTCTCGATAAAACTGCCAACTGCGGGGTAGAAATTCCCCGTTCCAACCCGTTTAAGACTGGATTTCGCATTTTAGCCCCGAAATTCGACAGCCAATGAACACAGGGAAAAGACGCTAGGTGCTGTACCAGCTGATTGCTTGGAGCTGGTAGGTTTCCTGTTCCTGGAGGCGGCGGAAGGAAGTGCAAATTTGGGCGCTTTGCCCTACCCAACAAACTCGAGGAGGAACAGGAACTCCGCTCGCGAAGGCTGATTCAATTGCTCAAGGCGGAACACTAGGCCCTTGACATCATTTGCGTACCGGCAACCGGTACTGTACCGAGTCCACGCGTGCAACAAGTTTTCACCTATCCTGACCGATTCTCCGTAGCGTTGCTCATTACCTTAAGATATGCACACACACACTACTACAACAGCAATAGTAACAATAATAACAATCGTAATAATAATATTAATATAATAAAGCGTATTACTTACAACATTTCTATCAAGCAAATGAGTTCTATAAAGTTATGGTAATAGTGAAATAATTATATTGTAATTATAAATAATTAACATTGCGAATTCTACAAATCTGGTGAATTATTCCTGGTAATTCTCGTGCTGTTAATAGGATACTTAACAATCTCGAAAATTATTAGTAAAAAATAATTAGTAGTAGTGTTAGCCAGCTTTACACTACTACTAATTATTTTTACTAATATTTGCAGAAACTCGGCTTCTGTCACTTGTGTGCCTGTCTGTCGTCAGTCTGTCTGACTGTTTCTGTCGGTTTTTCTACTTTTTTTCCGTGGGTGTCTGTCGTCTGTCGCGTGTTTCGACACGCCGACAGGCCAGTGTAAAGCCAGCTTAACAGTGTAATTTGTATAGTACTATGTAGTGCAGTAATAGTGTTGTAATAGTAGTGAATTTCGTTAGTGGTAGTGTTTCATACACAACTAGAACACTTTTTAAAAGCATTCTTGGTCAATACTACGGTGTGCGCTAGTACTTGGACGTACTACCAATGAGCTGAAAAATAGATTGACAAAAAATCCTTAGAATTACACTAAGCTAGTTTCAACTAAAACATAACGATACACAGGAGACGGGATGCATCAAATGCAGTACTGGAAAGCGGCTTAGTACATACGTTCGACTTTGCTTCTCGCTTTCTTCAGGTATTACTGCATATCTTTTGGCAGACTGGCCGCCCAATAAGCTTGCCATCTAGTACTACCAACAGCAATAGGTAAGCCCCTTTTCAGAAAAATCTTTATCTCTTCGCTCACCTCACTCTCCACTCGTTCGTCTAATTTTTCTTTCGAGTGGCGGACGGGGGGAGAGAATATATCTCAAAAGCTAAAAGTCTGTCTCTTCTTCCTTTTTTTATCTTTAAAAAATCTCCGATTTCTTAAAAGTTTTTCATATTTTGTTCCTTCTTTTTTCTTTTCCAGAAGGGCGGCAAATGCAACAGATTCTATCCAGGGCGGGGGTGGTAGTTGGAGAGTGAGTCTCAAAATACAAAACTGTTCTATCAACGGAAAAGGTAAGTACATCTATCCTCATATTAAAACACTCGGTCTCCTTTTCCCTTGCACCGTGTGCTCGCGTGCTCTTAAGGACATCACTCGTCTTTCCTCTTTATTTCTGTACTTGGTTAGCGAGAGGATGCACCCTGTAACCCCCACACAGGAAAACTGTGGGAGAAAATCTTTCCACTATTTCTCTTTTTTTATTTGTTGTTTGGATGGACAAATACCATAAGCCCTGCAAATGGACTTGCTGATGCTATCCTGACCGATGTCGAATGACCCTACGTGAATCTGGACAACATTACCTGAACCAACTTGCGCCCACATGTCTAAAGCCCTGGTAAAAAGGTCTTCACTTGAGCCTCTTTGGGCTAATATTTGCTGTATTACTTTAAAAACTGTCTACTTTCCTCTTTTGATCCTTGGGGTTTCTTTACAAAAAAAAAGAAAGGAAAGAAACGACAACAAAAGAGCGAATTTTTCAGGAGGGATAGAATTTGGTAACCTACTCTCCTGCTCTCTGGTGTCTCTCAATCTCGCACCTTTATGGAGAGAAGGTTTCTTGGAGCCAAACACAAATAAGATTACATTCCAGGCCTTTTACTTTGTAATGTACACGACACGCCCTTTTAAAAGGTGAGACACTCACGTGAGGACCCATATTATTAAAGTTCTATATCTGAGCGTGTGTATGTACTCTGAGTACTATTAGTAAACCTTTTACTCCAGTCCTCCAATCCATGAGTCACACCTTATTTCATCCCAAAACTTCAATCAACTCCAACATGTGGCAATTTCATCCACTTTCCCCAGTAAATCCACTTGAAACCTTTGAAAGTAATGAATGCAATACCGGGAATTTCGGAACTAGCTTATCGTTTTAAAAGGCACACGTTTTTTTTCTCGTAGGGGTCGTAAAACAAAAGAAATTTACACCCAAACGAAAGCTCGAGTTCGGAAATATATAGTGGAAACTTGTTATTCCTCTCAGATAGTGTTTTGTCATAACATAATAGCGGAGAGTGACACCTAGTGCGTTAATTATTTAACAGCAAAACTAAAACAACAGATGTCGCTAAAAAGCAAACAAAGTATGCTTATGTGTTTGCAGAATTAGTTCATTTGTTTCCTTTTGGTATTACTAATTAAACCTGGTATTACAAGCGTTTGTCGTATTATGCTTTGCTCCAAACACTAGGAATGCGAGCAACTGAAGCCTATTCCTATACAAATAAGCTAACACCAAACATTTTAGTATTGTATAATAGAAAGAGATAATTGAACAATTATTTTTCTACAAATTCTTAATAACAAAAGCTAGGTTACCTGCTTATGAAGATTTTGACAAATGATTTTCTACACATTTTCATAACTTGAACACTATGGAAAAAATTAGTGAAGCCGACATTAAACAGAAAATCAGCAGGTAAAGTAGATTTATACATCCAATGCATTACTGCCACAAAATAATTTCATTACATTGCACAGAGAATGAGAATTTCCGAATCAAAATTTGCCATGCTGTAGCACCAGAAGGGGTTCCAGTATACCATGGCCTTAAGAATACTCAAAACTTTCGCCTACTACGCTGACATGCACTGATTTTAACCGTTTGGAAATCTTTCAACATTAGTAACGTATAAAAGATTACTAAACAACCTAGAATTTCGTACGCTTAAAAGGAAAGCTTACGTGTAACTGTGCTAAATTCCAGCAAATATTAGAGTTGCGCTTTCGAGTATTCTATAGCTTAGAAACAAACTGTCTCCATAATTCAGAGCTAACAAACGCTCTCCAAACTCTTCCTGTTCATAACACCCTACAGTCCCGGGTTGACAGTTTTCCTAGACATTTCTGTAGGATAATAACCCCCAGACAATTCCTAACTTTGGCTTCCCAGAAAAAACTTCCAGAAATTAACCAGACTTGAATTGGCAGCTCGTGAAGCTTGGATACCTAACGAGTTCTCAATAAGTTCAACATGACCCAAAACTTCACAGCGCCTTAAAAGTTTGAAATAACTCATCAAATCCGATTTCACACCAGACCAACCAGCTGATTAAGGGTATCTCTACACTTAATGACTCCGGAAAGCGGGAAAGAGGGACAGAAAGATACAGAAAGCGACCGAGGCCCTTGATTTTTCAGGTGTTGACAACCCAAACAAAGGCCTCTTCGCCACCTGGTCGCTGATAAGGTTGCTTGTGTGTACACTAGATCCGGAACCCCAAAAAGTCCAGCTAACCCAATCTGACTTTCGAGACTCGTACTTCCACCAAACTTCCTGTTTCCCTTCCCTCGATAACGTCTGACCGAAAAATGAGCTGGACACATCTAAATAATAAACTAAATGAAAAAGGCCCAGGTATACAACTTCCATATCCACAAGTTTGCTGGTTGTCCGTCCAATTTTCTTTCAATCGATCAATGAAACCCCCCAAACTGCTTTCTACCCTTGCATTACCTTTCTCTTCCGCATCTCAAGTTTCCTTGTTAAAAGGTGTGGACTTTTTGAATATTTTCGAAATTTCCATTTTTCCTCCCATCCGCTGAAAAAAATCCCATTAAAATCAAGAAAAAAAGGCCACAGTCAAATAAACAAGTCCATTACAAATTAATGACTCGTCCTTTGGCTTTAGCCCGGGCTGCACTCACTTCCTTAAGCCTTAAGCTTGGCTCGATCTATATTTTTACTCAACTTTCAGGCTTTTCCTGCCCCCTCTTCGGAAGCAGTCCTCTCTACGGCTCTCAAAACACCCCCAAACTAATTTCCAGACCCTGATAACGTCACTCAATTATGGAAACTGGCAGGTAAAAATAGCGTCGACAATCAGGGACTTATTTTTCCTCTCAAATGTCCTGAATCCTAATCCTCCAAACCACGAGCCCAAATCGAAATCCAACAATGAATAACAAATACCTTCCGAAGTGTTTGAACCCACTGTCGAACCAATGTGGAAACTGCCGCCACACCGAGTTGAAGGTCCAACAGGTGCCCAGATGCTAAACGACTTCAATATATTCTTCTTGGGCGTTTGGGCTTTTTCTCGCCCTCTCCAAACTTCCAATTTTAACCCACGAAAGCCTTTTCAATACCGAAGGGACTATCCCGAGTCTCTTGAGGACGGTGCACAAAAGCGAGTTGTCAACAGCAGCCGAAAACGGCTCCCCACCTAAAAATCTCTTGAACTAATTTCACCTTGCGCTTTTCCACCCTCAAATTGGATCACAGTACGGGGGAAAAGAACTGGACTCGCCACACGAAACACCAAAAAATCAGGTCAGAATCGCGAGAATTAACAGCGTGGTCCCATGGAAATCAAAATAGATCATGGACTTTGGTTTTAAACAAGGAACAAACCAAAAAAAGACACTTGATATGGGGCGGTCGCCGTCTGCGCTAGGACTAAAACCCTTCAACAGGTTTCCCTGGGTTGTGCATGTTGGATTTGCTGGGGGGGGGGGAAATGTTACCTGGGTGGAAGCAGCGGAGTTGGACGCCGGCGTCGTCGTGTTGGCTGGGACGTCTCCAGCTAAGAAGGCCACGGGTGTGGTTTCCATGACAACCTGCCTTTGGCTGCAGCTTCTCTCCACAGGCTCACAGAAACAGGGATTGCAGAGTCTGGCTTCTTCCTCCCCCTCTCTCTTCGAGTTGGCAAAAAGGTTGGTAAAAAAATTCCCAATATTTTCGACAACACCTGTGCAAAGGAGAAACCAATTAGTGACAATTCTCTTTTTAATATGTATCTTCTTTATTTATTTATTTTAATACAAACAAATTAATAAAAAAGAACTTGGTTTGGAGAGGGTGATAATTGAATTCACAATAAGAATATGGAACAACTGGCTTGGAATAAGAAAAGGAAAAAAAATTGGGGTCGAGAGAAGGGAAGAGGGGCATCCCAGCGTGAGATAATGATTCCGGACGTGTGTGGACGTGTATGAATAAAGCGCGTGGACTTGGAAGGTGGTACGGAAGAAAAAGGTTGTGGCGGCGCGTGCAACAGGCATCAGGCGCATTTGCTGCCATTACCCGGCATTACGCTAAGTCCCTCTGAAAGGATGCTCCCGTGCTTTTCTGGTCCGTTGTATTCAGTCAATCCTGATTCGAATTTTTTCCCCTCGTTCGTCGTGGAAACCCCTCCATAACGCACCGTATATAGTTTCCGTGCTCTGTCGGACTAGCTTTGTGTCACTTGCTCCCTCGACCGAGAATTAATATCGGACCATGCAAACAGCAAAGAAGGTTGGAAATGAGCTTTTACTGTACTTTACAGTTTGCCATCACGTTTACTCGATAAAAACTTGTGTGTTTTTTAGAAAAAGGATGCGTTTTCTTTGGACGAAAAAAAGCTTCGATCCAGTCATTACTCTGTGTTTTTTCTTGATATTATTGCGCGTTTAGAATTAATTAGTTTCTCACAAGTGAATGGGAAATACAGTGACGCATTACGTGACGCTAACTTAATAGTGTGTTGGAACCGAATAGGGTTGACGTTTTAAGCAAGGGTCGATGAGTGTTCGTAAAGGATACTGTACAGTGTACAGTACGTTTAAGAAAACGACCCCAACAAACCGTACTGCCCTAATGGCCCGCAATTGCGCGCCTAGAAACAGTGCTGCGAATAGCCGTAATGCTAATTCGCAGTGCTGTTACCAGACGCTAAGTTGCGAACCATTAGGACGGTACACTTTTTAAACGTACTGTACTACAATTACAAAAAGTATAAAACAATATACGTAGTTAGACGATGCGTAACCAAACTTGCGAAAATCTCGTAAATTGATTTGAATTAGAGCAATGAGGCCAGATGTGCTTTGGTTAATTTAAGCGCTCAAACACAAAAAACGACGTTTTCTTCGCGCCATCACGCGATTGCCGGGCCGAGATCCGCGCCTGGGAGCCTTTGGGCAAGTTTCGGGTCGGCTTCGCAGTCGAGAGCCCTTCCCCTGGCAATGTGACCGAATGCGGCGGTTCCCACTATGCGGGTAACGCTTCCTACATGGCGTCCAGCGGAACCCGCAAGTCACGGCGCGAAGTGATTGAGCTTGCAAATTAACCAAAGCCCCTACAGACTTGTTTGAGCATTCAAAAGAAAGGTCACGGTACGGTCCCTATGAGATCTGGGATCGATTTTGAATGCGCTCATAGGCAGTCGCTAGGCCGCCGGCCAACTGTCCCCCAATGTTATAAGTATAGGAAAATGTGAATTTTGGGGGAAAGGGGCGAAATGTAAAAGAGAAGTTGCGGTTCGCTGAAACTTAAAAACAGAAAGCTCTTTTTAATAGCAAGACGAACAAACCCTTCCCTTGCAAAAAGAAGGTTGAAAAAAGGGTGAAAGAACGAGCAGGGAACATCCTTTTAGGTCAAGTCAGGAGTAGAGATGGGCGTCTTTATCGACGCCCATGGGGGGACGTCGTCGTCGCGTTTTTGGGACTCGAATATATATTTGATAAAACTCGGAAAGCTCAGGTCAAAGGCACAGACTGGCTAATCCAGCGTACGGGACGCCCAGGTAAAAGCAGGTGAACAACCAAGTGGGGTTGGATGTGTAGGAGCAGCGGGTGCACAAAGGTGCGCTTGGGTTCAGGTAACGTATGTTGTAGTAAGGTAACCATGGGAACCGCAATTGCAACGCTTCGTATACCCCCTTCTCGCTTCCACCACCTGCGTATGCGAAATGTTACTCCAACTTTGGCAATGCATTCCCCTATCAAAAAGTCCCTTTTTCTTCCATGCACAGCAAAATGCGATTACACGCCCTAAGGAAGACTCTTGAAATTAGATATATCCAAAAAACTTCATCTAAGGTATAATTTTCCTCAATTTGAGAGGCTCGAAACGTGGCAGGAGCAGGCCACGGATGAATGGCAGCTGATTAGGATTGCTTGCCCAACTTCAGGCCTTCCTTCTGGTCTTGCACTTAAGCTTGACTTGTAATATAGACTAGTACGGAAACTAGCTTTGATAATGGACTATTTGTAGAGATAAAGCTGTGGGTGATGGGTCAAAACTTATTTGCAAACGCGGTTATGCATAAACTAAATAAAAATAAGTAAAGGAAGAAAAGGTTGGTTACGATACTTGCACTTTTGGGCTCAAAATGACTGGATTTCTAATCATAATCGGCCTCGAAAACAACTTAAAAAGCTTAAAGACAACTAACTGGATCTGTATGGTCGTGATTCGCCATTGTCTGATTGTCTGAGAGGCAGTACATAAGCAACTAAAAACAAGTGAAAATTTGGTGAGCGTGAAGGAATCCATCTCCCTATTTCCTGGACTACGAACGAGTGACGAAAGTGGACAATGAAGCTTATGCTTTTGATTCAAGAAATTGTGTTATTTACCTGTGATGTTGTTGGCAACAAGGAACCGCCGTGACTATGGCTACTGTTGCTTAGACGACCGCTGGGTTACTTGACGTGCCGGGAAACGGAAAAGCCGAAAAGCAGCAAGCCCAAAGCAAAGCGCCGTTTACAGCTCCGTTCGGGCAGGCGCAAGAACTCGGTTTAGCCACACAAAGAAATCTTCTTCAGTTTCTTACCAACTTGGACAAACTTCGCCAGGCAATACTGTCCCATACGTTAACTTACTGCTACACTTTATTGGACAGGAAACTTTGGCTCCATTTAATTTACTACAGAATCCAGAATGTTGTTCCTCTCACTCTTTCTCGTTTTGTGACACTCAGAGAGAGGCGTGGCTTTCTTTTGAGTCATCTAGCGGATAATTCGAAAGCGCCCTTTTTGAATTGCTTCACTTAAGTATTCGTTACCGTTAGTTATTCAAGTAATGGCGTTATTCTTAGGGGTAATACATTTGTGTAACTTTTGGTTAATTTTCTTGAACGGAATATTTAGTCACGAACGTTTAGCAAACTGAGTTAGACTTACGCTATATCAACGTAGAATTTTATTCGAATCCGTTTTTTGTAAGGGATGATCAACCCGTACATAACAAACGATTTAATTTTTACCAAGATAAAGCTTTCAAATAAGCGAAACGAGGAAAAAAGAACTAACTTCTCATTAAGTTGACGAGATTTGTATGTGAAACAAATTTGGAACATTAGATTGAAGCTGAGACTCGCTAGTTTTCCTTAGATGCAGCTTTCCTGGATCTACCACGGCTTTTTTTCATAGGTTGCTGTCTCGGACCTGGTTTGGCGATTGGCTCTGTATTACTTTGAACAGATTGATTCTGGCGTTCGCCCGCTGGGAGCTCATTCTGGGTCGCTGTAAGGACTTGGGGTATGGTCTTCTTCCCACTGAGTATTTTCTCCTTGCTCTGGGTTGATGGAGTTTTAGGTTGATTAAGACCTATCTGTTTACGAAGCCAGTTTCGCGTGATTCGCAGCAGGGATCCAAATTGTGGCACCGAAGAAACAGATTCGTAGACAACAGAAAACTCGTCATCGAGATCCGCATATTGAGTGTCTTCTTTGCATTTCTTCGAGTCTGGCGAAGTACTTTCCATACCGGAGAGTATTCGTTTCGCAATTTCTTTAGTTGCTCTTTTATGTGGATTCACCTCGGTATTAGAAATGTCTGGTATCACCCGAGGTACCTCAGAGACAATGGATGTGGTGGACGCTGGTACCAGAGGATTAACTTCGGTATTAGAAACTGCTGGTATCACGCGAGGTACCTCAGAGAAAACGGGTGTGTTGGAAACTGGTACCATGCGAAGATTAACCCCGGCATTAGTAATTGCTGGCATCACCCGAGGTACCTCAGAGGCAATGGATGTGGTGCTGGACACTGGTACCAAGCGAGGATTAACCTCGGTATTAGAAACTGTTGGTATCACGCGAGGTACCTCAGAGAAAACGGATGTGTTGGAAGCTGGTACCATGCGAGGATTGACCTCGGTATTAGAAATTGCTGGTATCACCCGAGGTACCTCAGGGGAAACGGGTGTGGTGGAAGCTGGTACCATGCGGGGTATCTCAGGTGAAAGCTGGGTGCTACGAATTGGAAAATGAAGATGTTTTTTGCGCGGGCAGTTTGCCTTTTTCGGCTTAGGCTTCAATCGTTTCAGCTTGCGAAATTGCGAAAACTGGGGTTGTCTACATATCTTACGTGTAAGCCTATAAGCAAAATAAGAAATAACTCCCTTTCCGGTAGCAATAGCAATTTACGCGTATTAATGTACTTACACTACGGCTTTTTTTCTACTCAACTTTTGGAGAATTTTCACATTGGTAGCTTCCAGTGATTTCAGCACTGCTCGAGTTTCATGGCTAATACTTTCCGTAGTCTTGCAAAGACGCAACAGGGCATCCTTAACTTCAGAGTTGCTAACCGTGAACTTCGTTAAGCCATGGGTATGTAACTTAAAAACTTTTCCGAAGGCCATTTGCACGTATTTGGAGAATGGGACAGAGTCCACTTGTACTTCCGTTGCAGCGGTTCGATTCTGCAGCTCATTCCTGAGATTGGCCACGTTGCGACCCAAAATGTCCAGTGATGCCCTACCAAGGAAAAAATAATTACAAGTAAAAGCTAAAATAAAAAAAGAGTGAAATTTACTTAATTTCATAATCCACCGGTTTATTTTCAGACGTATTTACCGGGTGTAGAGATTTTTCCTGTGCCGGTACTCCATTATCAGCTTTTGGTTCTAATCCAAAAGCTAACCTTATACGTCTGGCCACATACTTGGGTGTCTATGTGTAGGCAAGTTCGTGTTATAAATAAATACTACATATTTGTGTGCTGATATGTTTCACCTCCACTATCATCGATCGAATAGATCGAGGCGGACTTTCATGGCGGAACGTCGATGCTTGCGATGTCGGCGGAACACGCCTGGTTGTTGACGGAGTCATCAATCCAAAATTGACATTCTTTGTGTCTGACGACCTATACAAAAGAAAGAACAGTTATGAAGTTGAAGTTACAATAAATATATTCTTACTTGTAGGGTACGCGTGCTTGCTGAAGTTGTTGATGACGCTGAGGAAAGTACTGTGAGGAATGGATACTTGCTTCTGTTTGTTGAGACAAACCAGGTGTAAAATTTTGAGACGAATGAAATCTGCCACGAAAAACAGTATTCGCATTCACACTTGCTTTAAATAGAATAAATTACTTACAAGGGTTCATTATGGGGAACTCGGTTAGCAATAATGCTTCTTATAATATCCATTCCAACGCTAATTATCACAAATTAAAGACAGGACTGCTTTTCAAATCAAAGATGTCAACTCGAATTTTTTCTCAAAACGTTCGATTTTTGAGGGTGACAAATTCCCGCGCTCCAAGTCTGACGTTGGAATAGCGTTTCTTGCTTATTGAGCGTTCGGCAAACGTAAAGCTCTGCGTTGTGATAGCAAGTTTTTGTAAACAAAATAGTAGCACGGAAACTGCAAAATTTTTTGGAAACCTGTCAGTTTCTTTACGTTTAAATAATGTCTGCGGATCCTTTTACGATGCGGAATCAAGTTAAAGTCAATAATGAAGATTTGGAGGGTTTCTTACGAGATATGTCCCACTGGGAAGATGATGTCAAGCGCCGTGACCAGCAACTGAAAACCAAATCCAAAGGCGCCACTTCAGAAAGGCGAGAAGACGAAGGGAAAATTATTCAGGTAATTTTGAATAAATATATATTTTATGCATAAGCTGAAGAATTGAATAAATAGGAATCGCCACCCTCAAAATTAAAATACCCAACTAAGCAAACTGCCGCAACTGAACAGTTTTCCAGTATTGTGAGTCAAAATAAGCAGCAAGCGATATGGGAAAAGGATAAGGTAAATTATTGATTTGTAATTAAGCAGGTTCTTGTTCTAAAACTAGCATTCGTTTCTTTTGTAATAGGGGAATGATTATTTTAAAGCGAATCAATGGCAAGAAGCTATTGAGTGCTACTCGAAAGCCATAAACTTGGATCCTGCTTGTGCAATCTTCCCTGCCAATAGAGCCATGACACGCCTAAAACTGAAACAGTAAAGAAAACGAAAGAAAATGCCTTTGTTTTGAGACTCCTTAATCTGTTCAACTCAGATTCGAAGGAGCCGAGGAGGATTGTGATACAGCCTTAAGTTTGGATCCCTCGTACCTGAAAGCCTACCATCGACGAGCAATGGCAAGGGCGCAGCTCAATAAGCTGGAACTAGCCAAGCAAGATTACGAACGCGTCCTCCAAATGGAACCTGCGAACAAATTAGCCCAAGCTGAGCTTCAGAGGGTTTTGCAAAAGATATTCACTGCACCCAAAGCAGAGAAAAAGAAAACCGTAACGTTCCAAGCTCCATCCACCAAAAAGCAATCATTGCCTACCTTATACAAAGAACTAGAGACTTTAGAGCCTGTCAGTGAACCAAAACAGGTAATTTTGAACCAAATCTCGAGCAATTTAGGCTTTAAACAGCTATCTCTTAGGGTGTGCGTCAAAAGATTCCCTTGCAGACAGTGCAGGGCGATGCTAAGAGCGGTCAGTTCATGGAAAGATTCCTCTCTAGCCTTTCTAGTCCTCCGCAGCCTCCCCAAGCTCTTCAGCCTTCGTCTCCAGTTACTCTAACACAAAAAACAGTGTTGGAATCTTCCCAGGTAGATTTGCCTGCAGTTCCTAATACCTACGTCCAGTTTCTCATGGACTGGAGAAGAATCCGCTCAGATTTGCAATTGCGGTATCTTTATCTTGAAGTAAGAAGCGAAACAGTCGAAAGTTTAGTCTGTAGCACACACAAAATCGTTTTTTTTTTTAAGAAAATTCCGGGCGAGAAGATTCCGGCCATTTTCCAGCAAGCTATGGAAGCTCAGAACTTAACTGACATTATGGAAACCTTGCCCTTATTTGTGGCCAACCAGGAGGCAGTGTTTCCCCTCATGAAAGGCCTTTCACAAGTGAAACGCCTTCAAGCTTTGCTGCTTTTCCTGTCTCCGAAGGAAACTCAAAGTAATAATTTGCTCGCAAGAAAATACAGTTGTCCAAGAAAGTCTAATTAATTTGTTCTTTAGTTTTGAGGGACGTGTTCAAGTATATGGCTGAAACTAATGACGGATCTGCAGCTGAGAGGGAAACTTTGTGCCGTTATTTTAACATTTTTGTGTAAATCATGTCAGACATTCGCGATACAGAAGCAAATTTGCGTTTTTTTCCAGAAATTTGTTCAAGAATTTGTTACAAAAATAACTCTTGTTTTATAAGCCTTGGACTCGATTTGTTTTGATCTTTTCCAGGAGAGCAGCAGATGAAGAGTACTAGGAAAGCTCTTTCAATGAATTAAGGATTGACCTTTGTAGGCGTCAGCAATTTAGGGGCCGTCTTATCTTGTCTTATAAGTTTCACATTTCGTTTTGCTTAGCGAAACATTCTGCACAGGGCTACCGGAAATACTTCTTATTGCGTGCTAGATAAGTGGATCATGAAGTCGGTTCTACTGCTAGGGGTTCTACAATGGTCAACAGGTAACATTATTCCCAAAGCTTTTAACTTTCATCTAACATATCTGCGAAACGTTAAGTGTGTCTGGTATTGGGGCGTTACACACCTTGGGCACCTGGCAGGGAGTACATTTATGGGTTCTCCGCAGATTCGTATATCAACGTCAAAGAATTGGGACCCCAATTAGTTGGGCTACAAATTCATGCGCAATTAGTCGTCACTGTCTTGGATTTGAACACTTTAGTAATCCGAGTAAGTTAAGTATTATTGTTTTTAGTTCTACTATTTAAAAAAAAAAAAATTATGTTTTTTTTGCTTGGCAGTTGTGTGATACGATCCTGAGTACTGCGCATACACGTGACCTGCCAGGCCGTCAGACGAGGCCACGAAGGGAAATCCCGGATTACGAACGATCGCGGTACCAGCATGAGAAGACGATGGAATTCAACAACGTGACGGCTATGTATTTCGAACGTCCGTTTACAATGAGAATCAGAGAAGGCTTGGTAAGGAGCACACAATTGCGCTTCAAAATAAGTTCAAAATAACCAAATTCGTAAGTGTGTGGATGTTAAGCTTAATCTTATTGATTAGGTGGAGCATATCTACGTCAGTCTGGATGAACCTATGTATTCGATTAACTTTAAGAAGGCTGTTGCGTCAAGATTGCAAGTTTACGTGGCGGGAAACAAGCCATCAGCCTCCATTGATGTCAATTTTGATCCCACAGGCACAGCTGATAATGTCATGAAGCTCTTTACGATAATTGACGTAAGTTTTTGATCAATAATCAAGTTTTAATTGATAATCGAGTCCGCTTTATGTGTGCAGGATGACATAACGGGCCGCTGCGAGACTGAGTACCAATCCACGCCCATCCCGGACGCAATGGTCGTGAGCACTTGGGGTGAATCGCCTATGCCTACTTTGTGCATCAAAGGCTCGTATTTTCAGATTACCAGGACTCGAAATTTCGACGCTTGCGAAGTTAATCCGGTTTATAACGTGATTGGACCCCATACGTGGGCGTGTCCTCCGACATCGACAAGCTGCACCACCGTACGAGCCACTTCCAATATGGTAATTGCCCAATGAGGCTTACCAAACGCTGATTTTGCGATTTTTTCGTTTTAAATCAGTTAATATCTTGTTGTTATAACTTTTAAAAGTGTCATTTCAGTTTTTGTTAGAACCTTGAAGTAATTTCGTTTCTATTTCTCCATTTCAGCGAGCCAACTTGGATTGGATCGTAGCTTGCGGAACTTTGGACAGTTTCATTGTCCTAAAGACGGAACATCGTGGGATCTATCGAACAGGACCGTATGGGACTATTGGCGGCCATTATGATGTTACTACCCTCATCCAGATTCACCTTCGAAGTACCCGTTTATCCTTCGCTAATCCCAACACTTGGAATTACGATATGGGTCGGCAGATCCCTTCCTTGGTGTACTCCTTTGTCGAAACCGTGTTACAGACGCCGCAGGCACTGCTCAAATTTCCAGCGCTGAAAGAACCCGAAAGTTTTCGGACTCGACCAAAAGCAGAAGCCAGTAGTGTTGTCCCGAACCTCCACTATTTGTTACATCAAGCTGCGTTGTCTATGGACGCTCGCGAATTGGATTCACTTCATTTAACTCTGAAGGAAATCCGAGGTATGAGCCAGATCTTGGCTGCCATGAATTACCGAGAACTTCGATCACTGTACGACGAAATAAGCTCCGCCCAGGAGGTCCAAAACCTGGACTTGAACCAACGCAAAGTTTCCTTGCTCATCGACGTTCTGATGACCACAGGATCCAACCCAGCCGTTATGTTGCTCAAAGATCTCATCATTAACCAAGAAGTGACGAGCCAGAAAGCTGCAGAAGTAATTTCAGCCTTGCCTGGCTTTATTAAAACTCCCACGCCAGAGGTCTTTCACGAACTTTTGGTAAATTTCTCTGCGAAACTTGTTGCAGAAAAAGAAAATAATTGTGTTTTTTTTAGACTTTTCTGCGATCCAATGTAGTGACCCAAGATCGTCCATTGCTGCGTACAGCCATGGTTTCGATTGCTAGGCTCATTTACGTGGCTTGTGTGAACACCACAGAAGCTGCGATTCGCTTTCCCGTCACGGCGTACGGCAATTTTTGCACTCCTAATGACAGCTTCATCGTCAATCGTTTCATTCCCATGGTTAATAACTATCTGAACCAGCGATCCGACACAATGGACAAATTGGTGGCTCTTACGGCCTTGGGTGAATTGGGACATGATGCGACCTTGCCTTTTCTCCTTCCCGTCATTGAAGGACAGGTACTGACAATTCTTGTGCTTCATTAACTCATTCTTGATTAATTCAGGCGTTAATTCTTATTGTTCTTAGGTGGATCCTTCAGTCGTGGTTCGCACCAAAGCCATTTTTGCGCTAACCAAGCTTTCTCAACATAACCCGAAAGTCGTGGGAATCCTAGGATTGCTTTCCTTCAATAAGAACGAATGTAGTGAGGTAGAGAGAATTATTAATACTTTGTTATGACTTTATTTTATTCTTTCTTTCTTTATTTTATTTTTCGTTCTTAATTTAAGCGATATATTTTTCTTTTTTTTTAAATTCTGGTTTCATTAGAATTGTTTTGTTTTTCTTTAAGATACGAATTGCTGCGGTTACAGTTTACTTGCTTGCCAATCCCGAAAATTATCGCTGGCAACACGCAGCAGTTGCCACTTTATGGGATCCTAACCTTCAGTTTGTTTCGTATCTTTATACGCTGTTCGAGAGCTTGAGCAAAGTGTTTGTGGTGGATAACGACTACCTCAATGATATGTAAGTTAATACTTTCTCTTACATTGCTTATCCTTTTAATTATTTTTTTCCTTTTTTAAAAAAACAAAACAGGGCCGAAAAGGCGAGAATGCAGATTCTGATGACAAAGAAATCGGCTCGTAATGCGTTGTACTCGCAAAGCTGGATGTCTCATTTTGAGAGCGAGGATTTGGATTGGGAAGCGTTTTGGCAATCGAGCCTAGTTTTTGGCGAAGAGACTTTGGCCCCGAAATTTTGGACAAGCCTCTCGAGCTTGCGAAGCGGTACATTGAGTATCAAAGCCCATGAAGCAGAAATTTTTGCTGAAGAGGTTCCCAGTCTTTGGTATTGGTTCCAACAATGGTTTCTACCCTCGGGAGCTCCTCTTGGATCAGCTTCGCCCGATGCTCCAAATCATCATGCGGATTTGAAAAGATCTATAGCTAGTTTTAACCTTCACCCTAATGAATTGAAGCCATCCGTCATTTTTCTGCGGTTAACCTTGTGGAATTCTATGACGCGGTTCTATTCCTTCACTCAAGACGATCTGAAAAATTTACAAGGTCCAAAAAAATAATTTTCCACTTTGTTGGGAGTGTCATGGGAATTTTTTGTAGGGATTTTTGGGAAGCACTGGGAATGGCGAAAATGGATGTCGTTAGTCAGCTCGGAGGTGCTCATGCCCAACAGCCTGGGACAACTAATATCCACACATTTCAACGTGGAAGGTTTCCTGGAGGTGTCAGGCCACTTAGCCAATTCCAAGCCTGCTTCGCGTCATCAGCAAGCAGAAAAGTCCAAGGTCGGAGGGTTTTTCGTTCACGTTGAAGCGCAGCCTTTGTGAGTTGATGAATTACTTTCTGTGAAGGAGCATAACTATAAGTGTTAGCATGTCCTAGGTTGGTGCTCCAAGTAACCACGGAAGTTAGCATAATTGATAAACTCACGTTCTCCGAAGAAATCTACGGCGTAGACAGCCATGTAACGCTACAATTGCCCCATCAGTTAGCCTTTACGGTAGATCCAAGCCAGCCTCACTTCGAGTTGGCAGTTACGCCGCTCATAAACAAAAATATGACCCTGTGGCAATCCCAAGTACGACCTTACACGTGTCTCAAGAAGTTTTGGGACGTAATCCCTGCCAATTTGTCTCCTGGAGCTAGAAATATCTCTTTATCTGATGCAGATCTTCAAAAAGTAAGTACTCAAAGTCTCAGAATGTATCAAGTAGTTAATAGTTCGTTCTTTAGACATATTGGGTTGTTCAACACGAGTATTTAGGATGGGACATGCGATGGGCGTATCAAACTGAAGGCTCCGAGTCCTTACCCGTACCCAACAACCTCTGGGCTTTCCTGAGGAGGCGGAGCTACTCTGACATGAGTAATTTGATAAGTACCTTGCTCAGCAATCCGTTTCATCCTCGGCGAGTACAAATCACTGGCCAGAAGCTCAGGGACCGCCTACCTGCAACGTGGGTCGTAACTTTCGGTAAAAAAAAAACTATAGTTATAAACCGATATTTGCAAGGCAATTAAAGATTTACCTCGAGTTTTGTTACCACAGATGGGACTGAAAACAGCTTTCAAATAAGTAGCCTAAGTGAGGACATTACCCATAAAGTGATGCGGATTGCGTGGCATACAAATAAAGGCGTGGATAATGAAATGCAAGCCAATTTGACAGTTGACCTTTGGCCGGGCCAGGCAATGGATCCTTTACAGGTTGTTTTGAAATGGAAAACAATTCCGTTCGGGGTAATTGAACCCAGCCTTTTGAATCTTTTACAGATTTGTTGGAACAATCACATGCACTTCCCAGTTCTGCCCTTCCACGACCGCTTAGCTGCGCTAAACATGCTGTTTGCCACTAATTTTACCTTCAACGTCCAATTTGGACGGACTTGTCAGGACTACGTCGTGAATTTCACCGTAAAAACATGGATTTTAGCTTTAAAGGTTAAACCCCCACTGTCAAACCTTTGGATTTTCCCCAGGGAGCCATGCGCCAGTCAGCGGATTTCAAAAGTAGCGTCCGCGAGTCCTTCGATCATGAGGTGTGCTTGCGTGACGAGAACGAAGGTCGCAAATTAAGCGTTACGTGCCGTTACCTGCAAGAAGTTTCCCATTTATTCGATATCTACGAACTCAAGATCCAGTACGATCGCTTACCTTCTTACGTGTTTGGACTCGGCCGACGCGTGCTGGAAGATTTAGGTCTCGAGTGGGAAATCTCTCCAGCTTCTGGCAGATCATCGGGGGATTCATTCTTCAGTTTGGTTCTGGCCGTGACGCAGGACTTTACTCGCTATGAACTAAACATTAGCGATCCCACGGCTACGACGTACCGCGTCTCCTTCGAGAACCCGGTGGATGTACAGAAATACTTTGTACCTTGGAGCGCCAGGCGGTCGCTACTGGGAGGAATAGCTGAATACGCCACTCGGCGAAGACTGAATGGTTAAGCTAAGTCCAATTTGAGATTCTCGCTCTTTAATTATTGTCTAATTCCCAGGCATTTGCATAGTGGAGCAGAGCAGTGTCACCACCTTTGATGAAACGACGTACTCGGCACCGTTAACGGCGTGCGATCACGTGGTACTGGCCATAAAAGGCTACCAGCCGTTAGTGGTACTGGCCAGGCACGAAAAGAGCAACATCTGGGTGACGGTTTTAGTGGAATCTTGGAAGTTGGAGCTAAAACCCAAGAGTAATCTTGTGCTTGCCAATGGGGAAAGAAGGACCCTAGAGGAGCCGTTAAACTTGTCTTCTAATTTGACCTTGGAAGGCGGTCGGAACGTTATTACGTTGAAGGATAGGGTCAGTGGAGTAGTTGTGACTGTAGACGGATCCATTCTGGTGTTGAAAGTAAGAAAATGGTGTTGTTTTGTTGATTGAGAATACGTAAATACTTTTGGAAAATAAGGTACCTTTTCGGCATCGTGGGCAAACACTGGGTTTATGTGGAGATTTTAATGATGACTGGTTGACCGATTTGAGGGACGTGAATGGTTGTATGATAGGATCAGGAGAAGCCATGGTGGCGGCGTTTTTATGGGTGGATCCCTTGCAGGTCTGCCACGAAATCTCTGACGCAGTTCGAAGTGACCTTCGTAAAGATCAAGCGGCCTGTATTAAGTTTGAAAGGACGCCGTCGAAATTCTCGCCCAAGTTAACCACGGGAATGGTACGCGAGACATCGGTATGCACCCGGATGAAGAATGTGGTTGTTTATCAAAGTGGGAAGAAATGTTTTTCAACAATTCCTGTAGCGCAGTGCAATCCTGGCTGCCTCGCACTGGAAAACGTGGCTAAGAACGTAAGCTTTTCCTATATTTGGTTTTCCTTACAAATACGAACATTTGAATAGCTAAGAAGGTATTTATTGCGGAATGTCTCTTGATAGATTGGCTTCTTTTGCGCTTCGGGAAGATTGGCAGAACATTTAGAAACCGAAGCCAAATTTAAGCCGTTGTCGTTGCTCAAGTCCAAATCGGAAGAATTCCGTACGACCATTTATGTGCCCACAACCTGTAACCCGGCTTAATTTGTTCAGTTCAGCTTGAAGAGTTTTGGATAAAAATAAACAAGAAAACATGTTTACATTTTCGGAATCTACATCCATCAGTTTTAGTTATTTTTGTTGGTAGCTCGACAAATGTACAAAATACACATTCTTCCCACGTATACGACTACATCTAATTAAAAAAAATCAAAAACTCTGAAGTATCACATCATGTATTCGTAATCTCAATTTTTACCTTAATTTCTTTCCGGTTCGTCAAATGCTTCGTCAGGCAACGCGATGCAAGGACGACTCGACAATAGGACACGGTGTACCCGACAAAAGGACTGTGGACCTCGACTTAAGGACTACAAGACTCGACTTAAGGACTACGAAACCCGGCTTAAGGACTACAAACCCATAACGTAACCTAGTCCTTAAGTCGGGGTCTTTTAATCTCGTTGGCGCTTAACCAATACGAAGAGACTTTCTGAATTCGAATTGCTATTGGAGCCTTGAAAGATTAAGGTACCGTAGTCCTTGTGTCGGGGTACGTAGTCATTTTGTCTATGTGCCGCTTCTTCTCCGTATGAAGAGCGAATGGCCTGTTATGTGCACTTTGCAGTTCACTATCTGGGCCGCCGTTCACTATCAAATTCCCATGCTGGCAACAAGAGTCTGGAACGAAAATACCCGCCAAAAGTGTTATAGCCCACAATTCAGAAGTGCCTCTCACTACAAAAGAAAGATCTACTAAGACCAAAGTAAAATATTTCTAGTATTAATGTTCAATTTAATTACTCTTTGAATTTTACAGCTTTTCGATGTATTCTTGGGCTGTGTTTCACGGTCTTAGTGTGGCCCAAAGCAGTTAATTTTCGCCGCCTGTTCTCAGAAGGTACGTGATATTGTAGGAAACAGTTTTGGACTAATATTAATTGTTTTTTGATCGGTTGAAGGAGGCTATGGGTTCTTTTTGACAGAACGGTAAAATCCCGTAAGTTTATTAAATCTATTCGTCAGCACAATTCGTCCATAGTTCACTAATTGTCAATAAGTCACCAACTTTTTAAACAAGATGGAAAACACGTATGAGCAACTAACCAAGAACGGAGAGTTAGCTAGAGCACTTAGATTTTGAACGAGCGTTTGCTAACTAGCAATAAAGAAGCGCGTGCGGGAGAAAACGTACGTTTATATACATGTTTGGTCAAGAATATGCTTATAATGAGTTAAATGATAGACAAAAGGAATGATCAGTCAAAAGCAGATGGATCGGATGAGTGAGAAGGAAATTAGCCAGTGATCTGACGCTCGGCATCCTAGATATGAGCTACGAATTTTAAGTCACCGAAATGTAGTCTTGTGATAGGGTTTTTCTCCGGTTGGACTTTAGTTTTAGCCTCATGTAGATCGGAATTACGTGAAAGTTATCGTTCTTCACAAACCTTTGAATTGCACCGCTTTTCAATGCACTTTTGGGTAATTTTCGTAGGTAAGCAGGTAATTTTCGCTGTCTCTTCTCAGAAGGTACGTGGATACAGAAGATAATTTTAAAGGTAAACACTTTAAGCCAAAGCATAACATTAGTGGATATTAGACTGCGTTTCATTTAACATAAATCATACAAAAGCGTGCTACTTTTTGTTGCTTTTTGATATATAGGGCTATTAAACGATGCTCGTACACCGTATATGTACGCAAGTTCGCAAGTACGCGACTGTTGGGGTGGGTGTGACTGGCATTTATGGTATACGGTATGCTATTCAAATTTGCTGGTACTGTATTGGGAGTTTATGCTAGAAGTCTTGGCTTAAAATGATTTCTTGGGGCGTGTATATAGTTTACCAACTTGCATACAGTTCTCGGGGAATCCAAAGGAGCTGTTGGGTAATGACGCGAAAAAGGGGATGGAGCAAAATTCGGGAGTGTTGCAAAAGCCAGGGAAATAGGGAAATGTTAGCCATCGATTTCTTCTCTCTTCTTCCCCACCCTCCCCCTCTCCCGTTTTTTTTCTTTCTTTTTCTTTCGTCCCCTCCGGCAAATGCACAACAGCGGCGTCGTGAACGTCGTCGACGTCGTTCCGAAAGCTTTTGCCTCGGTTAGTTTGTGCAGGATCAAGCACACGCATCAGTCGATGAGTTGGATCCCTTGTCAGTGGTTCGCAGGTTTCGGGGTGGGATTTGCTTTTCATAAGCATTTGAAAAAGAGCAATAAAAGGGCTTTTGCCGATCGCACACGTCATTTTGGGGGTATATATTCGATGGGTTTCGTACATTAAAAACTTGAATTTAAAAAAGTGAATATTTCCAAGTATCTTTCAATACTCGGCAAACGGGAAAAGGAGGAAAAGTGGTACGTACGTGTTATTGCTGCTCGGTTGATTATGCGGAATCTTGACCCCCTATCAGAAATTGGATTGGATTGCTGCCTGGTCTGATTGTCCAAGTTTCACGCTACTTTAGGGGCGTGGTGAATAATTCATAACCGCCCTTTTTTCTCCTCGGGGGTTTGTGAATGTGGTGCTGTTCTTTTTTACGCTTTTCGCCGTCGTTTGCAAAGCTCTGTGTGCTCGCATCCCATCAGGATTATTGATTCGCGAGGTAAGCCTTTTTTATACTTTTTTCTCTACAAAGCGCATCATAGCTAGTGTGTACACCTCTCAAACCACGTTTTGCAGCAGCACGAAAGATAAGTCACAGAGGTTGCGAACAGCAAAAGGGTGGGAAAGGGGTGGTTCTTTTCTTTTGCCTGGCTGCCTGGGTAATATGCAATGGCTTATATTACCCAAAGGGTGGCAGTGGAAGTTATTGTCTATTCGCTTATCATTCTTTCCGGTAGCGGCAGGAGGAGTAGAGACGGCTTGGGGAGGTAAGAGACGCCAGAGAGGCAGGAGAGGGTCATCAACCAATCGATATTTGCTTGTGCTGGTACTTTGGCAGTCGGCCGCCTTTTGCCTTTTATAAATCTCAGGGCCGATCATCAAAGCTTCTACTTTCCGTTGTGAGAGTTCCTTCTGTCTTTTAGAATTCTTAGCTGCGCCCCTTTTGAGAACTTCATGACGCTGTCGTTGGGGGGCGTGTCGTGCAGCTCCCTTACCGCGGAATTGCTTGGGAATGTTTTGGGAGTAATGAAGGATACTTTCTGTGTGGTAGTGGTGGGGAACCATTAGGAATGAGTACCGAGTCATTTAAAGCTTGTCCTGTTGAATTTGTTGCTACGAGCCGGGTTGTATAATTGCCTTTCTGCTATGCAAACGTCAGGACGACCCGGAATGAGTTAAACGTTTTTAGGCGAGGGCAGAGAGCTTTATAGACGTTCCACTGAGAGCGCAAGAGAGAGATAGACTATGTTTTTCCGGCGCTCAACCAAAGTAATTAAATTAGGGTTGGCCTCGGTTGCCTGCTTTCATCTTTCGATCTCCAACTCAGCTCCTATAGGCGTTGGTCTTGATGTCCCAACTTTCCTACAGACCGCATGCCTCGCGGCCCAGCCCGTTGAACGCAGTATTACTGCGAGTAAAGGGGGGAAACCACAACAACAAGTATTACATTCACGATTTAGATTTTCTGTTGCGTACGTGAGCAGAATGCTCCAAAAAGGAAGTTCCAATAAGTGCTGTTGTTGCTTTCCGGCTCGCTTTCTAGCGCTCGAATGGTGCAGAAGAACGTCACTATAGCTATATACTTGCTCGGTCATTTCTACCTCCTGCATTTGCGAGGTTTCGGCCTTGTGTTGTGTGTATAAACAACTGTGGCTAGGGTCACGTCTCGTCTTCCTGGTTGACAAACAGGGTAAAATTTCCCAGGGCTTAACGACCTTAGCTTTGGAGCTAATTAGCTCGTGCGGCCTGCTCTTGGAGTGTTGCTTATGTTTCTGGGAAGAATGAAGAGATAAGGAAAAGCTAGTCTCTCTTCCTATTATTTATTGCTGATTTGTAGAAAAATGGGCGTATTTAAGAAGCTTCTGAGGGGAAACGGCTGCGTTTAGCTCGGAATTTCTTCGTTGTGAAAATTACCTTATGAAAATTGCAAGATTTTTGTTTCTTCAGGTCGAGTGCTTAAAATATCCGAGTTCCCAAATCTGGGAACATTTTCTTGGGGAACTACAGTATGCTATCTTACCAAATCGTAAAATTTAATTTGTTTCTTAATCTTAAATAACAAATTAATTGATTTGTTATTTAACCTTAAGACAGTTATTCCTTTAAAGAAGTGTGCGAATTTTGCCCAAACCGTGTCGTAGAATTACTTTAAAATGTATTAAGTACATAGTAAGGAAATAAGGTACGACACAGTTAGGCGTACATGAAAATGCAAACACATTGGCCCTATATCAACACCCAACGAATGTCGCTAAGAAACGTAGCGTCCTTTTGGCGTCAAGTTCTGCAGCCATAGTTGTACACAGCGATTGGTATATTTTACAGTGTACACTGCAAAGAAAAATCGTCGACAGAATGACAAAATCGACAGAATGACGACTCGACAGTAGGACGACTTCATTTCATTAAGAATTAGAATAGATGTATTAAAGTTTATTGAGATACAGATAAGGTGTATCTTATTTTGTGTATTTCAACTGGGATTTCGCCTCCTTCACGGTATAACTTTGCGCATAAGGAGACGATAGCCAGTAATAGACAGCTGGTGCTACTCTCACACCGCACCGCATAAATGTATAAGCATGTGTATATCGTGACGCCTTGTCCTTCGCATGGTCGCGTCCTTGCGAATTTCTTTTGCAGCTTGACAGAAATTTCACTTTTCTCTTGTTTCTTGGTCGATCCATCCATCCATGAGTTAGTGTTAGCTAAGAACGGTCCTTCATGTCTCAAAAGAGTCTAATTACTTTGGCTGCCAGTCCTAGTCACCTTTTGCCTCCTTTCATTGTCAGATTGAAGAGCTGATGCATTTACACACTGAAAGGAGAGAAAAGGGAGGAACAGGACAGGACGTTGTATCGATAATCGAGAAGAACGTATCCACACTTTGCCCTGACCTGTTTGTAGTATCCTATGAAAGAAGACAAACGGAGGAGTATTCCGTCTTCCTTTTTGGAGCTGTATTTCTTCGTATTTCTTTGGAAGGAGTCTATATTTCTTCTTCTCTCCTTTCGGGCCATGGGTAGATATACTAACCCCAGGGGTTGGGCATGGGGGACTCTCTCTATATAGGAACTCGTGCTTGCATGGCGGGTCGTTTGGGGGGGGGGGGTTACACGCTACTCCATTTACTCTTTCAGCTCCGCTCGGGGAGGTAGGCCAGAAATCGATTTGAAATAGAAGGGCACGCGACGCGTTCCACGATCCAAGCAAGGACAGGAGAGAGATTATTTATAGATAAGGAACTTGGGACTTGGAGGAGCTTGAAATTAGAGGTGTGTAATTTATGGGTAAGAAAAGAAGGCAACTTAAGAATAAATAAAGTAGTCTTCACAACCCACCCATCTTTATTTTGCTTTATAAAGGTACAGTACATACTAGTCGATGAATCAAAGACCCTTTTCCTTTGGAAGAAAACAGCTGTTCCTCTTTTGACTCTCACTGTTCATTATGGAAAGAAACAACACTTTAGACTTGCGCTTGTAACTGTTGCAAGGCTGAAAAAACTTGTTAGTCTTTTCTCGTTCGCTTCTCAAGCTCCGCGATTGGTTGAACATAGTGATCGATTACGTTTGGCTGTCGTATTTCCGGTAGCAAAGTAGCCACGTTAGAAGTAACGATAACAGATCCGTAGCATAGCATTTCAGCTAGGAGTTTAAACGAACTGTAGATGTAAGTGTTATGATTCTGTTAGGAAAATGAAGATGCACTTAATCTTATTTAATCATTACGAAAAGATATTGAAATCATTCACTGTGTTACCGAAATGTAGTCACCCTTGTGGCGTTAAAAGGAATTGAACATTCACAACCATGGAAGACAAGATTCCTGCTGCAGAAAGTGGTAATTTGCATTACATTTCAGCCTTATACAGTTACGTTCTCTTTTGCTAGCTTGTCTTGGTGTTCAGAGTGGAATGAGGGCAACGCGACAGAAGGACGACTCGACAGAAGAACGACTCGACAGAAGGAGGACTCGACAGAAGAACAACTCGACAGAAGGACAACTCGACAGAAGGACAACTCGACAGAAGGACGACTCGACAGTGGGACTACGGTGCATCCGACTTAAGGACTACGAACCACGACTTAATGACTACGAACCACGACTTAAGGAATACGAACCCCGACTTAAGGAATACGAACCACGACTTAAGGAATACGGACCCCGACATAAGAACTAGGTTAGGTTAGGTTAAGGGTTCGTAGTACTAATGTCGGGTACATCTTAGGCCTATTGTCGAGTCGTCCTTGTGTCAACGTCCCGGAATGAATAGAATCGACAGACTATGTAATCGTAATCGACGGATCGTAAAACTGCTACAATCGATTTAGAGAAAGTTTGATGATTCAAAGCGACAGACGTACCAACTTTTGAAGCCTGTTTCTGCTTGTTAGACTGATGACATAATTGTCCATTACTTCTTCTTGCGTAAATGATCGCTTTCCAGTTTCCACTTCGTCACAAGCTGTTAAAATTTTTCATGCAAGACTCGTCTTCGTCCTGCAAATATATTCTGTATTGTTTAGGAATTTCCGCGTGTTGAATGTTGAAAAATGGCTCTTCTAAGTTGTTTTTCTCGTCGTCCTTTCAAGAGGTGTTTTCGCCACGTCTGGTGCGAAGAAGGTTGATTTCTGCCTGATTGCATTATTTCGCATTACATTTGCAACGCAAGAAAGGCATTCCGGGTAGTTGTGTTGTATGGAAATCAGACTTGGCAACTCCTTTTTCATTTGCTCGAGGAGATCTTAAAAAAGAAGCGCATATATTTGCAAGAATTTCGTCTTGGGAGCCAATGGCTTTAAAGCTGGAGATTACAAGTTTTAGGAGCAAGAGGACCACATCGAGAGAGAGAGAGAAGAGCTTTGCCGAGTCGAAACCTTTCACGTTAATATGCGTGAATATCAGCACTCTTGAGCTTCTCCTTTCACCATCTGGTGAAACTCTTATAGCGGGGCTCTTTATTTGGTAAAGAATCACATTTGAAATCAAAGGCATCGAAGCCTGTGGCTTTTCACGTTTACTCTCTCAGCTTTCTTACTTATAGAAAACCTTTTGAAGCAAGAGAGCCTCACTAATGGACCTTTAAACCTTTCTAAATGCACAGGGTTTGCCTTTCTCGGGTGCAAAACAGAAAGAAAAGGACCTTGCTTCCAGCCATTACAAGCTTTCATGTGCTGCCACTTTAATCTCCCCCCTCATTAACGCTTTAAGCTAGAAGTGGGACCAGCGGAGCGATTTCAGTGTCGCACCTGGCGGTCAAAAAAGCAACACAAACAAATGGAAGACATTTCTTCCTGTTTCCATGGGGGGGAGTAGATGGTTATTGCAATTGCACTGTGTGTGTATGTTTTTTTCACGACGCGTATGCCCAGCGGACGCCTCTTAAACTCTGCCATCTTTTTCTTTCCGAATTGGAAGAGAGAGAGGGAAAATTCCGGGGAAGAAAAAGAGAGGTGGCATGATTATGTGTTACGGACATCAACTAGCGAGAGGATTGGGGCTACTTGTGAGAAAAAAAGGAAAAAGCGAGTGCAAAAAGTTATAATTTTTCACGCCTTGTTTGTGCCTGAGAAACAGCGTTAGAGCCTGGATGCGAGCGCAAAAAATGTCATTTAACCAACACAAGACCAAAGTTGGACCATCTTGAAGAATCCATATCTCTTTTTTGTCGCGGCTTGTAGATTTTTTGGGAGGGAGACACATGTGCAGGATTTGCTACTAGTAAGGATAATAGGAATAAAAGCTTGGAACTTAGTTTGGGATAAGTTTTTTTTTCCTTGGTCGACCGCAAACGGAAACTGATGGCAGCTGATATGAAGTTTTATTTCTTCCCAAGACTGTATTTCTGTAAGGCTGTTAAGTTTCTTTGCTTAAAGAAAAGTTTGACTTTTACCAGGGTAAGTTAAAGTTGATATTGGACAGGCTTGGGCGATATTCTATTAAAAGTTGAAGAAGTGAAGTAGTTGGTGTCTGCGTCTATTACTGGTGCAGTAGCTCCTGGGTGATATGGGGGATATGGCCGCACTGAGTTATCGGAAATCAATGCCTTTCTCCGTAGATAGCGTGTATCTGTCTTTAACCCTGACTTTATAAAATGGAGTTTGGGTGAGGTCTTTTTCTTTTTGGGACGGTAGCAATCGACGTCATGATTTCAACTAATACGGTTTCCCCTAACAACCGAGAACTTGCTTATCTTAGTGGAGGTATACTTAATCAGAACAAAAAGCAAAGGATGTAGGCAAAAACTTAAAAAGCACACAAAAAAGAGCTTGAGAAATTTGATAACTTTTCAGCTTTCGTGCTATTCAGAATTTCTCATCTACTTTATAAAGAAAAGCATGTAATTAAAAGGACTTTGTATTTCTTGCACCCGCCCCTGTGGCAGTACCAAGTCCTATTATATAGAAAATATATGTGGGAAATATATTCCTTGCGGGTTTTCCCTTATTCGGAACAAAAGGTTTAAAAAAAGAAAGAAAGAAACTGCTAGGAAAAGAAGGCTGGACTTGGGATTCAGTACTGAGAATGTTGGCATGTCCGCAATGGATTAGATTTGGGTCAAAAGTTGGTGAAAATGAAATTTCTGATGTGTGCGGCGTCCGTAATTCGGGTACAGTCCACCAGGCGGAGGATTTCTTAGTGGCACGGGCTGGCACTGATGAATTATGCGTTTTTCCTTGGATTTGGTCTTATCCGAAAGGGCAAGGAGATTCTTATCGACAGGTTTTATGTGGCTTTCGATTGTTTCTGTCGGCAGCTCGGGTTCTAGGTTATAAAATTCGAGACCGTTACAAGCGAACATGACCCCCGGCATCTCCAAGAAATATGCAATAATTTCGTTTTTACGAAGAAAGTTTCCGACGAGATTTGTACACCTTCTTTCCTACTTATTTAAGCAACTCCAGCTCGGGTAGGATGTTTGCGCGAAACACATGAGGTTTGCGCAAAACGTGTGAAGCTTTATTCAATGTTATATCTATTTTAAGACTAAATACGAAAGAAAACTGCTAAAAGTCATATTATTTCATATTTCAACGTTTAGTCACGCCTCCAGCTGTTTTGCTCGTCCTGTAAGCAATCTTATTCACCCTCTAGTGGCTTTGCCTCTCTCTAAGCGCTAATGTTTTCATATGCGCTTTAAATCTTACCGCTAGATGGCCAAAGTGGTCAAGCCGGTCCGTAAATTCGAGTTACTGCTCCTATATTCCAGAGCAAGTGTCATGGCCGTGGCTAGCGTCTTTTTGACAGTTGATAATATTTTGTGTGAGTGCAAGAGACGCAAGTTTTGAAGCATCTGGCTAGTTTTGTGTTTGAACTTTGTAAGTATCCAACCAATTTCCTCTTGTGTGGCTGTGCCTATGGACACAGTTGTCTCAGTGTGAGGTGTTATCATACCATATCTGATCGGAATTTTTGTGTTGTTTTAACCTTGTTTTGACTTTGTTTTGAAGTAACTATCATCCGATTAACTCCAATCGTACCGATCCAACTACTGAGTTACACATCAAGCTTCTCCCCAATGCAGCGGTTATGAAAGTTATTAAGTTTCCACCAATGACTTCTAAGTTCATTACGTTCTCATATCTTAATTAGAGTATTAACCTAACACTAACTCTCCCGTAGATCTTACTTAATTAATAGATGAAAAATAATAAGGGCCGGTTGGACAAGCCAGTGACCAAGGTTTATTCTCCAGGGACACATTTACTCAACGGCTGACGTCAAGTACTTCATAAAGAACAGTCAATCTAGGGCATAACTCCTATTATTCTTAGACAAGCTCTCGCGAACTTTACTGTTCTGTTGCGTTGCTAAACCTTGACACGTGTTGGCTTTTTGTACTTCAGTCTTCACAATTGCACTCACATTCTTAGTGTTGATTTGGATGTGTGAATTTTCCGCAAGCTGGTCAACTTTAATAACTTACCGATATTCCTAAGAACGAGAACGTTCTGACATGCTGAGATTTTCTATTAAATTTTGGCCTGACATTTTTCGCCTGACGTTTCCTTTCATGCCCTTTGCTAAAGTAGAACAAGAAAAAGGATCTGCAAGCGCACATTTAAGGCACATGAAGGGATTCTTCTGGAGCTAGCGTTGCAATTTCTCTTTGTATCTCGTTTAATTTGTATTTTAAGGCTGGTTACACAGTTTCAGGGTGGTAAAAGCCTTTTGAACCGCCATATGGGGGACCCCATTGACACCTTAGGGAAAAGTTGAAGAGCAGAACAGGGTAACCCAGCCCTTATTTCGGTGCCGTACTGATTTTGCTCTTGTCTCCTGTCTGCGAACTATTGGAAAAAGGAATTGAGAGGCGTATTTCGACCATCTGCTTCGTTTCAGTCTTTTGGGGAGCCTTATTGACTGACTGAGAGAGACAATTGAATGTAAACAAACAAGCAAAAGTCGCAGGGGACCAGAAAGGGCTGTTTAACTGATTTATATCTGTAGGCGTTGATAGTTTTGTCGAACAAAAAATTAAAACCTTACTTTAATGCATTCCCCCCGTTTTTTTTTTAAAATAAACCATAAATTCGTTTGGTTTCTTCATTTATTATTAGCGTTAAAAAAACTTTCGTCTCGTTTTACATTCCTATTTGCCTATTTAAGTAGACATTATTCATCAACAGGGCCACACCAATTACAAGGTGTAAAAGCGCTTCGCATACAAAGCACCAGAACGCTTCAATTCAACACTTGATTACGATATAACATGCTCCAGCCAACCAAGTTAGCGAGTCCCGTTTGGCATAAATTAACAGTCCAAGCTTTGCCAGGAATTCCTCGTATCAACCAGTCTAGTCTTTTCATGGCTTCGTTGGGTTGGGTTGTGTTGTCGTTTGTTTTAAAGTAAAAAAAAATGGAGAGCCGGTTTTGACTTCTTCAAGTTCAGTAAAACGCGCTAATTGAACTTATTATGCACAGACCCTTGAAGGGCTAGGCCCCCCTCATATATTAACCCTTTTTATGGCCTTTTATTATGATTAAAGGCTGTGATAATTAATGGGCTCTAAGGAAGAGAGCAATATCGCTTGCAAGGTTGCATTTCTACTTGGTAACCACGCAATTCAATTTGCTTAGTCTGCATACTTTGGGTTATGGGGGGAGTTTTTCTCGAGGGCGAAGGGGAAGATCAAGTGATCACCACCAATAGCGACCACAAGAACCGCAGGAGATGAAAAGTTGAAGGTCTTGCATCCCTTTTTTCGTTTATTATCCTTTTTTTCTCTTTATAGTTTGCCTTGCTCACGCCGAAGTCCCACGGTCATCTATTTCGCACAGAATGCTTGCATGCAAATGATGCAGTGGCTCTGGCCTAGTCTGGCAGCTCCAGGCAATGTCAAACAGTAAAGAAGCTGAGCTGGAGCTGAACTTTCTTTTCAAAGAGCATCACCGTGCGAGATTCCGATACGGCTTTAGATACCCCCAAAATAAATCATACGGTAACATTGAAGCTTCAAAAGAATAATCATAAACGCTCCAACCAAACCAGGATCTGGTCTATTATCCCTGTAAATGCATAAAATTATACCGTTAACACTATAAAGAAACAAGTGCCGCCTTTTGCACGGAATTTATTTGATTATTCAGCAGTTTTTACGCCGGCGAAGATGTACATTTTCGCCCAAGCCCAATTGTTAAGTAGAAGTAGTATTTTAACTAGATCGTTCTAGTAAGAGTGATAAGAATGAGAACGTCAGCATACGTCTCTGACTTGAAACTTGCCATTTAAATTAGATAGTTGGAGCTTGACAATTTAATCTCCAGAATCAATTTAATCGCCAATGTCGATCTAATAAGAATTGTTTTCTTTGTTTCGTGCAGGATATCCTTTAACTTTTCACGGATTACTTTCGAATTCGAACTCTTTGTAGAGTTCATTAGAAGAGGAATTACATTAGAGGAAGAAGAAGATGAATCTTTAGATTCAGCAAGTATGAATTACATAAAATTGAAAGAAAAACAAAATAATGTTAATATAGTCAGGATCCGGTTTGTTTTTTTCAAGATCGTTAAAAAAAATTGCGTCATTCTGTCATTCTTGTTGCTTTAGTACTTGGCAAATTATGAAAGCATGAGCAGTTCGGTTTAAAGCAAAAAAGAATGCACATTTGCCCAATTTTTTCTTTCACTTTAATAAACGGGTTGAGGGAAGTCCCCTGAAGTGGTTTAAAACATTCCAAACCATGTATTGTCTTGGTTGGAGTGGGAAATCTTGACTGGACTTTCTTTTAGGCGATCGTTATGTTGGTATTTATGTTTTTTTCTGTTGTTCTCTCGAGTCAGGTGATGTGTTAACAAGGTAAACATGCCAGTTGTTCCACGTCTTCAACGTGCGATGAGGCGCATTCCATTGCGCATTCACTGCAGCTATCCTTACATATTTTTTGCTTCCTTATTTTTTTTCTTTGTTGCGTGTGCTACTTAAGAATCTTTATCTAACCGGTTTGGGTTCCTTATGTTGGTACGTTCCCTCCGTTTGTGCTGGTGAACTCTGCCCTTTTTTTCAAATTAGAATGCCAGTTGGCGATAAAGCAATAAAATTAGGAGGAGTGTGAGAATTACTTTCATGGTCTCACCAATTCGGAATGAATTACTAGGAATTCAAGCCTAAATAAACGTAGACATGTTTCCTTTTTAGAAAATAAAGTAGAACTCTTTCCAAGCGTGTAAACCATATGGAGTTTTATGACTGTATGCGTTAATTGATATGTAGTCCTAGAGCAGGCATCTTGGCGTTTTTAAGATATTGAGCAAAAGGGAGGATGTCATTTGTCATCTGACACAAGCTTCTATGCATCTTGCAAGATGACATAGCTCACATGCCACATATGCCTCTCGCATTCGCTGCGTGTAATATATATTGGACCAGGCTCTGGTTTCGCTTTTTTATTTTTTGGGGGTGGGAGAGTTAAAAGACGCGTGCTGTTACTCTATTTACTCCCCCGTCTCGTAAAAAGCCATAACGGGGCGTACAGTTTATGGCTTTCAGACGCGGGGTTGTTGGGCCATGTTAAAAAAAGGTCTAAACTTAGCTGGTTGCTCAAGTTCGCTTTTAGGTTATGGCTACAAGACACAGTACAGTCTTGTTTAACGAGGGTTATTTGTTGGCTGTTTCTTTATTTTTTTCTCTCTTTATAGATCCTTGATCGGGGAAGTTTTAGCAGTGGATGTAACGTCGTTCCGCCGACTCTTGGGCAAGGTAAGTGTCGTTTCCGGACTTCCTTGTTCTCATTTGTTGACAACAACGAAATTCTTGGCGTCTTGAGGTCTTACGTGGAATTTTTTCATTAAAAGAGACATTTGTTATGTTTTGGACACATTTGGCCACGTTCTTCTTGTAATACTCGTTAGATGGCGTTAGATGGTCCTTCCAGGGCTTATAAACTACTCTGGTTCGGTCTAGAGTTTACTAGAGTATCGATTGCAAAGAATGGAGCGTCAGAATTGTGCTGGGGGTGCTGCCATCTAGGGAGTACAATAGCGTTCACTATGAAGGTCCATATAGCAGAAATGTGTATAGAAGAAGAAATATGTTGATGCTTTGTTACCTAGAATACGTAACACTTGACTTCTTGGCGTATAACCCTTGTGGCCAAAGACAATATTTGTTTACTCTTTTTGCAGTTGAAAGAGAATATTAGCAGAAAGAGAAAAGGTAATATTAGTCATGTATGCTTTGAGGTAGGAACAGTAGGGGGGAAAATGGAACCTAGTGGGGTTACTATGGATAAGGTTAGTCGCTTTTCTTAGGTACAAGCCCCAATTTTATATTACGCCACACGTACGCGCAGAAAAGTAGCAATATACTTTGGTTTAGCGCTAAGCCCTGGTCCACACGAGCTGTCACTGGCTAATGAGCCCCCTAACCCTTGGAACACCTCGTGTCGACCCCGTAAGGAAAGAAAATAGTGCTCTTTTTCAACGTCGTTAACCGCGATTTTTTGCGGTCAATGTAGTGAGACCCTGATGGACGTCCGGCTGTGTACACTGCAGAGTGTACCGCAGACTTTTTGGTGGGGCCCCCTTTAAATCTCTTTTAATGAAGCCTGGGTGAAGGAGAGCGGTCCAGTTTGGGGATTTACCTTAAGCTGTTGTATATAAGACGTTTGGGGGATACGTAGGAGGGTTGAAAAGACCCTTTTCGGGCCACTAGAATACAAGTTGACAACGCAAAATGATGAGGAGGTGATAGTAAATCGCCTCGAGGTGCTCAAAGACCGGTAGGGTGGGGTGAGGGGACGGGATAAAAGGGAAGAGTTTTGTAGGGTGAGCAGGCTTATAACCCACAATGTCGCCCCAAACTATTATGTGTTACGCCTGGATACTATTGTTGGACAGGGAACTGGCGACCCCCAAACCTAGCAAAGACGTGAAAGGAAAAGTCTATATCCGGAAGTCTCCCCCATTGAAGGTAATGACGCTGGGGTTCAAGAAAGCTCGATAATCTCTTTCCTGGGGTGCAAAACCCCTGGTGCAGTGGGAGAGAAGGAAGCGAACGGGTATTAGGCTATCGCCGAGGTGATTTCTGTCGTCCGATTGGGTGCGAAAGCTTAATAGCTTTACTCATTTCTTCCGCCTAAACTGTAGAGGGATAATTGCTGCTAACCTGTGAGCGACGGGTCGGAACGCGAGCAGTTCTATTTCTTTCCCAGACAACTTTAACTAGCTTCAGTGTCCATATGGTTTGAAAAGGTACCAGGAGCTTTACACTAGGGTTTCTACAAAATAAATAAATAAAAAAAACTACTAAAAGGTAAATTCATAGCTCGCGTTTCTCGGAAAGGGCATAGCCCAAGGGGGTTTCGCGGCACCTGACATTTCTGCGAGGATTTCTGTCCGGGGAGGTAGGGATTAGAGTCAGGTGTTCCAGGAAAACAATCTTTTTAATGCAGCGCTCCCGGATTCGGGGGACTGTATTTCTTTGGCTGGAAGATGTGCAAGTCAGGGCAATATGTTGCGTTTTTCTTATTTCTGCCTTCAAGGAAAGATTTTTTTTCTTTTTTTTCAAAGGAAAAGGACCATATGGGGGGGGTATTGTGTTGTTTAAGTCGGCTCCGTTGCACTTTACCTCATTTCCACCTGTCTTAATTCAACGATCCGCGTCTCTTTGGGAACCCTTTCTTTCCTTTTGAGAGAAGTTTATTTCTAAGAAAAGGGCTAGGGTACTTTTTCCTTGCTTTCTTTCCCTAGGATTTGCATATGGGACAAGTAGACACGAGAAAAAAGGAACGTTTTGGACAAAGTTTAATGAGACTTTACGCCGTCTGGTGTTAAAAGTTGCATTCCGATGCAGCATGCAGCGTAGAACCAGAGGGCATTTCCAGGAAGCTAGAAGGGCTAGGGGACAATTAAAGTTTTATTTTATTTTTATTTTCCTTCAAAAGAGTTTGGAAGGAAAACTTGGAGTGAATGAATTTTTTTTTCTTGGAGGTTTGGAGATACAAATGGCGTTTTGGGGGAAGGAGGAGCTAAGGCTTTCTGTCAGTCAGACAAATTCGTGCAAGTTTGACGTGGCGAGGCAAAAGGGAAAATTGCCGGGCTCACGGAAAGGTGATGTGATGGGGCCTAATCGGCTGGCAAAAGTGCTGATAGAAACTCAACGTCCATCTTTGCGTCTTTTTTTCTTTTTTTCTGGGGTTTGCTTTACTCAATAAGCCTTTTTTTCTTGGGGTGGGGGGTGTTTGGGACTATGGGACGTAGATTCCGGTACTGCCTCAGGATTCAGGATATTGACGACTCAGCGACCATCTTGTAGCAATATACGTATACGTATTTATGTTTAGGTAGCGAGAAAAGAGAATAGGGGACGATGAAGCGAAATTGTCGGGGGGAATGTGTTAAGGCGATCGATGAGGTATAGGCAATAATCTCGCACCCACATATCACTTCCTTATACTGTTGGTCTTATTATTGCCGTTGTTCGTAGTGTCAGTGGTGGCAGGTCTTTAAGCAATTTGTCAAAAAGGCGCGAGATTGGCAGAAATACAAAGGGAGTTGTGAAATCCATGTTTATTGAAGAAATTATCTGGTTACTGACCCATCCAGACTGAAATACTAGGGTAATTAAGAATGTTAAAGCTATTTTATAGTAGGGAATAGAAAGTTGAATTCTTCAGTTGCAATTTTAATTTTGGTTTCATTGAACCATTGCAATTTAAACAATTGCAGAATTAGTTCAACCAATTTCTAATAGTAATGCTCCCTTTCATTTCGGTATTATATTATTTGAAATGCAGCGAAATTTTCTTGGCACATTTTTCGAATTTTTAGTATTGCACAATATGTAATTGTGAAGTTTTAGATCAGTTGCTATGATACGTGCTAAATACGTGTTGTGTGTTTAACCAATTGTTTAATGTTATATTTAAACGCAAATTAGTTAAAGACAAGAAACAGGAACATAACAAATGTATTGTAACAATATTAGTGTGTAGTATTTTGTTTAAATAGTTATTTTTAAAATATTTTAGTATTTTTCTTTAATAGTAATAATTTTATTTTATTTCCCTTAGTACGTATTTATATAATATATGTATTAGTCTTTGATGGTTAATCTAAGACCAAAGTTAAGTTATTATAGGTGTGCTTGTAAAGCGTGGACTATTTAACTTTTAGAAAACTTTACAAATGATAAAGAGATGGCGTTGTAGTACTTTGGTGTTAGCGTGCCTTACGGGAGACATAAAAGGAAACATGAGTCGCTTAACTAAGGGGAAATACATTTTAGCCCTCTTTTGGGGTTTCTAAATGGGTGTAAGTTTGTATCACTTGACAGCGTCTATACCAAAGACTTCTTTCTCGGTTTTTCACCGCTTCTTTTACACCAGTTGGGGAGGAACCGGGCGACGAGGTCATAACGAACGTGCGCTGTTTGCAAACATGATGAAATTGTCTCCACAAAAGTTAATTTGGAATTTGTTTCCGCGCTTCACCCCGAAAAGAACCCAGACAGGGGTAAAAAGATGAAAAAACATGGTTTTTGTCATTCTGTGCGGCAACTTAATAAAAGATCAGAGCTCCAAGGGTGGAAAGGATGGGGCCGTTGCGAGGTGGAGTCATATTCCGAGAATTGTATATATACATATAAATACAAAAAAAAAGAGAATTTCGCGGATTAGCGAAATGCAATAATGCCCGTCGAAACGAAACAAAACATCCTACCAGGGTAAGGAAAAGTGCAGCTTAGGAACCCTACAACAGCTTGCCGTGTGTCCAGAGAGTGGATTTATTGACTGACGTTATTTTCAAGGGTGATTTTTTATTTTATTGGCCGAGAACAGTATAAAATCCAAATTTTAAAGAAAACTCACCCTTCAACTACCCCAAAAAGCCCTGTTTATTGCAGCTTTACCAGATGGCAAGACGTTATACACTTAAGTGTTAAATATTGGCTCCATTTTTTTGTTTTGGTCTTCATTCAAGTGGAATTACAACTTCTTTCACACGACTAAATAACCAGGACGAAGCTTGCGAATTCAACTCATAGTCGAACTATTTCAACATTGAGTAGAACCTACAGTTCTAGAAACTCGGGTTTCTTCAGAGGTTAGCTGTTAGGTGGTTCATTTAGCGGTTCAGAAGTTAAACCCCGAGGTAGTTGGTAGTGCAAAACCCGAGGGATAGTAGCAAGGTGTATTGCCGGTGAAGCCGGAGAGGTTTGGCGAAAGTTTTGGAAGTAAGGGAAATTAGCGAATACAATGTAAGAAGCTCTCTCCACACTTTGATTCGCGTGGTCGAGTTTTCCTTTTCAACTTACCTCGAGTCAAGTCGAGGAGTTTGGGTTTCATAGTCACATAATGTGATTATGGAACTGGCACTTTCAGCGGGGCGGTTTGGTTATCAGTTAGGGGGTATAGAACGCACTTTAGAGAGTTGGTAGCTCTGCGAGGTTACATTGAAACCCGGTCGCCAAGAGAGGAGGGTACCGCACTGTACTCCAAAACGATCCTCGGCACCAAAATAGGCTACTTACACGCCACCCCCAAAGGTTTAGTCCCCCCGACGTTGCGGGAATCCTGTCCCTTGCCGACCTCGCACGCCGTTATGGGGGGTGAGTCTAAGGGTACGTGTGGAGAGAGATCCCTTTCAAAGCTTCACTGATTCCAATAGGGTAACGGTGGGAAGAAACAAAAAACTTGACACATTTTGAGAAGCGATCTGCACCATGCCAGTAACGCAGGTGCTCTGTACAACTACCTGACCGAGTTAAACGCTTTTATGTGCGTTAGAGAAGCCAACATCTAGCAGTACTGCTCACCCCGCCCCTCGAGCAGAAGCTTTTCCCTTCCTAAGATCCTAGCCGAGGTAAAGGTTGGCTTCTTCTACTCAACCCCCCCCCCTCGTTGCGCGCAGTGGTACCGTAAGCGCATGTACCCCGCCCGGGGCGACAGCTTTTCCCGTGGGTCACACGTACCCGTCGGGACGAGGACCCTGCTTCAGTTGTTAGGGTAACTCCCGACCGAGGAGTACTGTACGATTCCCGAATGTGTCGAGTGGCAGAGCAGGATCTAGGAAGCTCTTTTTGTTTTGATTTGGAAGGGGGGCGGTGTTAACCAACCAAAAGAAAAGGAACGAGGTAACTTATTTGAATGACGTGATAGCTACGAGTCTGTGTCACCCAAAATGCCCGAGGGGACGAGTGACGTCCTGGAAACTTTGAAGCACCTACACACCCTTACAAAACGTAAAGAAAAAGGTGGGAGAATGCTCCCGGCAACAACGGGTGGGGTACATGGAAGAACCTACAACCCTTTGCCTTGAGGGTAAGATTGGACTAGTCGAATGTGGCTGAGTGGGTAGTAGTAGCGCCCCCCTAAGATAAACGTGGGCCAGGAAAACCTGGTGATGGTGGTGTTGTGTCTCTCGGGAGCTGACTAACTCGAACCCACCCCGTATGTGTGTACCCGAGTGTCGCCGCCGGGCGTACCTATTTACATAAACACAAGCCCGACTTTGGCCTTTGCCAATGAAAATAAATCTTGAAAACTAAAAAAAAAGAAAAACTTCAGCTCAGGTTTGGATACCTCGTGTATTCTTCTCCTCCGCTCCTCCTATAAACTGATATCCCTGGAGCTAGTCTGAGTTTTGGAGTGTGTTTCTTCCATATTAAAAAAAACTTTTTTTATCGGAGGTATCGAAAGCCTGCGGTTTTTGAGGATCTTTTTTCACCGCGCTTACCCTTGCCCTATCAAGGATTTTCGAGTGACGAGAAAACGAACTGGAAAGTCCCTTGAACTCGAAGCAAAACCTTCCTATTGATTGAAACATATGCATATTGGAAGTTGGTGGACTAGAAACGCGGAGAAGAGGCTGTGGTAGACAGTGGAGTCCACGTTTTTACGAGAATCCTTTCGCACACCTAAAAAGTAGAAAAAAGAAGAGAAATGCTACTTCTGCTCACCAAGATCGATTTGATCTGCTTGAAATTTTATTGATTCCGGAAACCGGACCAACCGTGTGTGTGCAATTGTGTGTATGTGTGTTCCGTGGGTGGGTTACGTTCACCCCCTCCATAGAGAGAGAGAAAGATACACGGAGGTGGTGCTGGGTGTCGTTTCGATTGGTCCCCCATCGCGGATATCCTGCTGTTCCACCGTCGACTTTGCTGGATTCCAGCAAGATTTTGGGTAACCTGAGTATTCCGATCCGGCAGCAACAGCCAAAGGAGTCCCTCCCTCCCACGTTCTCCTCTTCTGCTGATCCTCCTTTTTTTGCTACGGATAAAATAAAATAAAACGGGGAAAACGAGAAAGAAATGGGGAAAGAAACAAAAGGAAGACCCGAGTTTGAGGTCCCAAAGCTTTAGGCCGATTAAGCCTCGCTGGCTTTACTTCTCATGTGCACATACACACAAAACACATGATCGGCTTAGAAGGAATTCTTCTTTTTTTGTAATTCTTTATTCCGTAGCATTTTTCTTTTGTTTCGAAAGAAGCTCTGGAATATATACCCCGAGATTCATTGTTGACGGTGTCCTTTATCGTCGTTGTGGTTCTTTTCCAGCTGAGGCAGGTAATGCGCTAATACTTTGGACCTCTTTTCCAATGGCTTACGGAAAAACAAAAAAAAAGGAGAAAGACTTGTTGTTTTTCGGTCGCGGAAGTATGGCAGAATTTCCAGTAATGGAAAGTTAACCTCCGCCTCCATGATTTGCGGTCTGGTTTTGCAGCCTCTATTGACAAGGATGAGGTATTACATATTCCAGTATTCCCGGAAAAGAACTTGCGAACGGGACAAGTCGGGGCATGAACTGTGACCAGCGCCGTACTGCGGGAGAGAATTACCTTGATGGCTTTCGTATGTTAGGGGGCGCGCACCCCCTTGAGGGGCGTAGGGTTGTGCCGAAGGCAAAACGCCTGGAACAAGTTATGACTTGTCGTGCCAGTCGGTAGGGCAATTATCGGTGCTTTTCGGGGTCAGGACACGGGGCACGGGAGTGTTTATAGTAGCCATACAAAAGCGAGGAGGTCCGTGTTACTGTTTAGGGTGTACATGCTTTCATAGAGATATATATGTACGTATATACATCGGTAGAGGGGGGAATAGAGGATCGGCGAGGAAGAAAAATGGTCTTGTGAAGGGGAAAAAGCTGTCCGAAGTCTTTGGGTCGTTTAACGCCGGGCTCTATTAGCCATGAAAAGGTTCGAAAGACCTGCCTACGTCACCAAATCGTCCGATACACTTCCTACAAGACGTATTTGTAAAGACATCTAGTGTAGGCTACAGTATCCCTAAACGCCCTGTTTGGAATAAGCACGTTTTTCGAACGTTTCTGTTTGCGCCCCGTTTTTGCGCAGGGGAAACAGCTGGGCGTATAATTAGAAGGCAAGGAGATTGCGTGTATGGAAGAAGGACCGGGCCAGGGCCAAAATAATTAATAGCAGCCAAAAAGCCAAAGGGAGGCCAAGACGTGTCTGCCAAAAAAACGACCCAGCGGCAGGTTCTTTGCATGCCGCGTGTAAAATCAGAGCTGAGTTCGAACGACGGCGTGGCACAGGCTGCTGCTGCTAGGACAGCGAAAGGAATTTATTCATTATGCAGAGATTTGTTTGCGTGTCTTTTCGCCTCTCCCCGTTCGCGCCCGAGTCTAGTGATCTTGTAGATCTGCCGTATCCTCTTGGCACCCTCAAAAGGGGATGACGAGCGAATCACCGTCACACGTTCGCGCGGAATATTGTTCTCGGGGAAAACCTGGCCTTTCTGTAGACGTGTTTGTTTGTGTATCTTGTTTGTGCCAGTAGTCTTGCCATGCATACGGAGTCGCTCTTAATTTCTCCTTCAAGGTCTCCTTTGAGTAACACAGATGACGAAGAATTTTTTTAAATTTTAAACTGACTTTTCTTTAGCTAAAAGTATGCAATGAAAAGAAATGAAAAAGACGCCAAGAAATTTGTTGGGAAAAGTACCCCGAGGTTTGGGTACCGGAACGTGTGGGGTCTGGAGATTACAAACTTTTCTTTTAATTGGATTTTTTTTAACCCCTAGAGTTCCGGTATCTAGTAAGGGTGCTGTCCATTTGCCCTTTTTTGTAGTATGTGTGTTGGAGTAGAGGTTGATCAAGGTGCGTGCAGCTTCGACATTAAAAATCTTACTCCCCAATCCATACAGGGTCAGGCTTTTCGATCCGGTCGCTGTACACAGTAGTGTCGTGTCACCTCATACGTGATACCGGCGTTGGGCGCGCACAGCCTTTTTTAAGCCCTAACCATGAGGACTCTGCGTACTGCACCTTACTTTACTTGCTCGTATTACGTGACGGTCGTAGCCATTACCGTGTACCTCGTTTTGGGATCCCTTCATATTTGCTACGCAGAGGGTAAGTCCATCCATTTCATTATTATTATTTTTTATTTTATTTTTTACATGGATGCCCTACTCTTGAGCTTGCTCTTAAGAGTGGGACAGTTTGAATCCGTCTGCCCTTTTTTGGGTGTTAGTGTACTGTATAAACTCCCGGTACATTAACTACGATCTTTTACGATTCCCGCGCTTTTTATTCCCACCATTTCAATGCATTTCATGGCGGCAGGTCAGGTGATTTATCTGCCTGTGCCGTATTACGTTATTTCTTTTATCGTGTACTCTGTGAATGGACAGAAGAGACGAGAACCATTCTCACTCCCTTTTAAAAGGTATAAACTGACGCCAAAACAGTCATCGAGATTTTCGGCACTAAAAGAAACACGCGTAAACACCTTTTTGGGAATCGATTTGCAAGCCTAAGTTGTGTGGAATCGATTCGAAAGGGGGGTTGGCCTTGAAATCGATTCCAAGAACCATTATCGATACTCATCGAAAGTACTTCCACATCACAACATTAGTTTTCATCAAGTAGACACAAATAATTGCCATAAAAACAGAAAGAAAAGGTAAACACATAATTGTATATTCTTTCATTTATTTCTCATTCTGGGCATCACGTTTTTTTAAATAAATACATTGTTTTTGGGGCGTCAGTTTTACCCAAGTTGACTTAAGTAGTTGTGGGTATCAAAAGAATTTATTTCCAAGCAAAAATTAGTTATTGATATAAGCATCACTTTTGTTGTTTTTTCGCCGCTGTTTCGTCATTGTTAAACGCTCTTGAAGTCTTTTTAACGATCCACTAATGTCGCCTCTTGAACCTCGCTTTTTTCTGGGGACTCTTGAAACCGATCCAAAAAATTCTATTTGCAAGCCAATTAGGTTTAGGCGGAGAAGCTCATTCTTTCTTTTTGGATCCCTTTATTCGGGCGAAGGGAATATCTCGAAGATTGCGTGGGTAGCCCGTCTGCCCCAGAACCTTTGAAGTTAGGCCCCGCAGGGTATTGCTTTTGGTGGCGGTGAAGGCTTAAGTTGGTCGAAAAGCTAGCCACCAAAAGTCAAGGCTTCTCAGGCCGTAAGAGGGTTAAGGAAGCAGAAAGAATGGGAAAACAGTTCGCGATTTTTTCTTTCTTTCTGTTTTCCGGAAGAAAAAAATGGTCCCGTGTCCTCCCAGTACTGAACGGACCTTTGAACCACACGAAGGAAAGCCAACAAGAAAAGTTGAGTTCGGGGTAGTACGGACCGAGGCTGTTAGGACTTTTTGATGAGGCCCCGAGACGCTGGCAGCCTATAACAGGTGAATTTGAAACGTTCTCCACGTTTTTCGGTAACGAGTTAATTTAAAGGCTGTAAAGTTCGTTTTTCTTCTTCGGGTTTTCTTCTTGCCCGCTCTTCGGGAAGAAAAGGAGAGGGCCTCCTAAAAAATGTGTATTTGGAGGCCATTTTTTCTCCCTTTAAAAAAAATCCAAAGAGCGAAAAGATGGAAAACTGATCAAAGGGAACTGGAGAGCGTCTACGTTTTTTGGGCTCGGGGAATAAATATTGTGGGGTTGGAATTTTTAGAAGGGCTTCTTGTTAACGGTAAAGCTTATAATCACTCATTATTTCTCCTTGGGAGGAAAGAACTAACAATATCTTTTTTGGGGGGGTTTCTTAGAGTACGAGGATAATTAGGAGGGCGTGGCTTAAAAAATGGAGACCCACAAAGGTTGAGAATGTCTGCTCGGAGCGGGCAAATTTGTAAACTGGTTTTTCCCCCGGAATTAATGAGGTGTGCAAAGGTATGGAAGGTTACCGGTCGGCAGAAGGGACACCTAGGGAAATCAAAGGGAATGCAATCTTCCTGAGTGACAAAAGACTGGCTAAAGGGAATGAACCGCTCCCTTTTTGTTATTCGGCGGGGTATATGCATGCTTGCTGATGTAGGTGTTCTCTTCGGCTTCTTGTGGTGGGCCTCGAAAAAGGGAAAAAAGGAACGGAATGTTCCCCCGAGACCTTATAAGAGACAGACCAAGGCACCCAGTACTGTAATACCTTCCATCTTCCCGTCCCTTTGCAGAAATTAGGACTGTTTGTCGTCAAGTGGAAAGTTCTGAACGGAAATGGAAGCATTAGGGATCTGTAGTGTAGGTCAGGTCAGCAGAAGCTTTCGAAACTTCGTTTCCAAGCCGAGTTAGGGTTTAAACAGCGGAAATGTCCAGAATTTCTGCAGTGATGGTATTGCTGTTTTGTAGGTGAACTGTGCAGTAATTATGTCCAAAGCATTCACAACACTCCGAGTACGTAATAATCGTTATCGAGCAGTCGAATTCAATAGAAAACCCGGTATTTCTGCAGTACTTTTTTATTACTGCGGGACTGCGCTTGAGAATAGCCAGTATTTTTGCGTTCAGGGATGATTTCTTCATTCTCTAAGCAGTTAGACTGTCGATTTTTCGTTATTGGGAGGGAAGCCAAGAAAAAATCTGACATTTCTGCAGTGATATTTCTGTATTTCTGGGGAACCTAAAGTTCGCCAAAGTGAGTATTTCTGTGTGAATCCTTCCAACTAACTTCTTGGAATCTGGATTCAGTTCATAGTCATTATTCGCAATGAAGATTACTTGGAAATTTCTTCCATTACTGAGAACTTCGAAGTACAGGAAAAGCCAGTATTTCCGCGTTGAAGGATGTCCTTCTTTGTAGTAGCTGACAGTACTATTTTTTTAATTTAGATCTAGAAAAACCGCAACAATGGCAGTAATACCCATTTCTGAGAATCGAAATACCAGAACGGACAGTATTTCTGCGTTGAAGACGTTGCTCTTTGGCCCAGCGATACATGTCCCCTTGGACAGTTTCTGTTCGTTAGAAATATGGCAACTTCTGCCGCAATACTTCTATATTTTGAGGGAATCCGAGATCTTGAAGACGGCGGCCAGTATTTCTTCTCTCTTTCTAGTCCAATTTTGTGGAACGTCAGCCCTCTGTTTTAATAGTGCCGGCAAACGGGCAAAGTGGAGTCGTTAACCCATAGACAGGTGCCGGTACTGTGTACGTAAAAGTTGCCTTTCTGCTGATCCTCATCTGCATGCGAGTGCAAATGAAGCATGACACAAAGTACGGGGGGTTATATATCTTAAATTCCCCGGAGCGAGCCGGGCGGTCTTTTTGGTCTACTCGTCGGATATGCATGCCAATGACGGGGATCTGGTCTGGTTGGGTCGGGTCGGGGTTGTGGGTACAATAGCTTGCGGGCATAGGGGACTATTCAGAAGTTTGCCATGAAAAAGTAGGGTGTTGCTGACGATCTCCCCCATGTGCGGCGTGTGTATATCCTTTCTTTTTTCTGTCCCAGTGTATGGGTGTGCGTTTCCTACAGCTATTTTATCAATTTCCTCGGCTCAATTGGACCGTTTCCGTTCTCTTTACTTGAGCGTAAATTTGGGGCCGCGTACCCAAATGGCTTGCTATGCAGAGCGCCATCCTCGGATGTTAGTTATGGAGTTACGGGGAAGGGATGGGAACTGTATCTGTGGAACTGTGTTCTGTGTTCCATTGCTAAAAGGGACTTGGTTCAACTCTACTCCGTCTCTTATGCTTTTTGGTCGCTGGGAAATGAGATATTCACACGTGTGAGATATTCGTGTGTGTGATATTCGTCGTGTGAGATATTCACACCACTTCATTAGCATAGCATCAGCAATCTCTCAGCACAAACCATGCCCTCGGGCTATGATCTCCATATGCGAGTCCTTAATTGCTCCTCGTATACTCCTACGCCAACCCTACATACGTTCTTTGAAAGTATGCGCTAGCGGAAGTACGGGACTACGCGAGACGAGTGCATCTGAATATAATCCCCTTTAAAGTTGGCAGGTTGGGGGATCGCAGCTGGGGGTTTATCTTTTAATAGTGATCTACGACGTTTTATAGAAATGTCACAGAAACTACCCATCCCCTTCCTATTAATTGTAGATTAAAACTCGGGAAGAATACTCCTCAGCACTTTGATGTTCTCGGAAAAGTCGACTTGAAGCAGAGACAAAGTTTCGATCAATTTGAGCTGTCGTGATAAGTTTTCATTACTGGCTGTTTCCGTTTCGTTGGTTGGTCGTTGAGGAAGGCGGGTAAAGAGATCTTTCCTCTACTCTCCAGCACCTTCGAACCGAGTCCTATATCTATATAGGATATTTATATTAGGGTTTTAACCTGTTGGATACGTCCAGTGTATACGAATCAGAGCTCCAAGTTTCTTTGGGGACCAATTGAATAGAGTAACTTGTTCAAGGGAGGGAGATCCCTGAGAAACTGCTTTTATTGCGGCTCAGACGTGGGGGGGGGGGAAGTTTTCGGTTTCGGTTCCATGTAAGTGAAAGGTTCAAGGGCTAAACGCTTGAAACTATGGGGACGAGAGGGGAAGCTTTTCACGCACAAAATACCTGAAGCCCGCAAGTCACGGCAGGAAGGAAAAGTAAGCTGTAATTGAGCTTTTAAATTAACCAAAACACCTACAGACTTGTTTGAGCATAAGAATAAAGATGACGTCCTGATGCCGGTAATTCTAATGCCGTGCCGATAATGCCGTCCCTATGATTCGTAGGATCGGTTTCGCGATATCATTTATTCCTATTTTTACTAGTCTATTAAGTTGAAGCGATACTTGAGGGTAAACCTGACAGCATTTTAGAAATTCCAGCGTAGTTTGTTCAAGTAGCAAAATGTAAAACTTTGCATTACGAACGAGACATTGAAGGTGGGTTTTGACCGTAAGGCGAGCCGGGCGGGGACAGGGAAGAGTCTATAAAACGTTCGATTCTATCCAGAGGACCTTATGGACCTCCTTTCCAAGGCATCCGTGTTTCAGACTGTGTTGTCATTGGTTGTGTCTCTTCTTTCCGCCATGTTTGAAATTTGGCGGAAAGGGTCGGAGCTTGCTCCCCTAAATGATTAATTACTCGGTTGATATGCATATCTGACGTAGGTGTTCTTCAGCCAGGACACTTCATTTGGTCTCTTCTACTATGTATTTTTATTTTTCATTTTCAGAACTTACTCCCCCTTTAAGGAATCTCCCCTTGTAGGTTGTACTCTACCTACAACGGGAAGTGCAGTGTACCCACAAGGTGACCGCCAGAGGGAGAGCTAACGTTGTTATGGCATGACAGAGGTGGTGGGAAAGGTTAGAATTAGTTAGATGGTTAGAACCTGAGAACGCCTCAGAGGTTTACGGTTTCTCGTCAATAAAAGCCTCTAAGAACATTTTCTATAAGCTCGTAATTCCATTAAGCAAAGCTAAATGGAAAGGTGTGGTGTTGGTCCGCCCCGAATGTTTCCAATAGCACTTTTCATTACTTTTATTAGAAAAGAAAGCGAAACCCACAGAACCAGAGGGAATGCGAGGGCCCCCTGATGCATGTACCCGTCCTAACCCTCCTGACAGGGGTTTTAATGCCCGTTTTGGATCGCTTTTAGCCTCCTTTGACATTGTCAAGGGAAAAGGGGGCAATATTTTATTGGCAACATAAAATGGATTTGTACACACCTTTTGGGCTTTACATTGCCTGGTCTTCTTTGTTGATCCATCCATAGCAAACCTTCCCCCAATAATGGCTGTATTCAGGGACAGGGAGGGGGGTTGAGGGGTGGTAGAGGGGAAGAACTAGAGGCATGTGTGTCGTGGATATTACCTTGCCCAGTTTTCCAAGGGATCAGGAATGACGGGGCTCAGGAATTACATGCAAAGTCGATGTATATAACAGTCTTTGATGGCACTCACAGAAGCATAACTGCGTGTCCTAAAAGATGCTCTTAAAAGGATTTGAGCTTCTTCAAAGGTCCTTTTCTTGGGGTGGAAAAAAGCAGAGACGGAAGAGAAGTGGAAAGGGAAGCGTAAATTTGCAGCGCACTACACAAAATTGCTGACGGGGGTACAGCCAATCTTACCAGGACTGGGAAATTTTTATTTGACTTTTCATGTTTTATTTTTGAAGGATTTTTGGCCTTGTTATTCATTTTTTCCTGATTTAATGAGCGTTAAGCCAGCTCCAGAAATCCCTTACATTTAAGAAAAAGAAAAGAAAGTTGATGGGATAGGAGGATCCACCTCACTATATTTTTCGTAATAACAGGGATTACTGCCGTGGGTATTTCATACATATACCGTACAGGGTATATTCTCACGTTCTCCTTCTCCGTGTATGGGAGTGTGGGTATGTTTGGGGTAAGTCTAATGGAAAAGAAGAAGATGAGCCTCATTACTTTTCGTCTGTCATGCATGCAGGACTGTAATTAATCGATCTGGCTCGGTATTATGCTGCATATATTCCCTCGTTAAGGTCTTCAAGTACTGCGTGACATTAGGCGTGGCCTTTTCCTTAATTTTTCTCTCCCTGGTTTCCGTTTTCGGGGGATTATTCCGCATTTTTACTCTAAACGAAGACTTTTCCAAACTTGATATGACTCGTTGGAGTATGTCGTGACGTCATCGTATGTATCCTGTTTTTACCCAAGTTGTCCCTGTTGCCTAGAGTGCCTAAGCTAGGCGTGTGCAGTAATCTATAATTTTTTTAATTTTTTAATTTCTATTTTTATTGTGAGTCTTCCGTGGAAAGTAGGCAAAGTCATTTTTTCCTCTGATTGGATGAAGAAGGTGAAGGGAATTGTTTAAGGAGAAAAAAGTAAAGCTAAACAGAGGAGCGAGTCATTTCATTTATCTTTTTTTTTTGAGGGTGAAGGGGGATCACGTTGTGTCTTAGGGAGAAATTTGAGGGTGCTCTTTTCAGGAAGTAAAAGATTTTCCGCGGGGCCGTTATTGTTCCGTTGCCAAACCGCCTTCTGTTGGAGTATCAATGACCCCCAGAGGACTCTTATTGCCCCCTACCCCTACCCCCACCTCGTTTCCTCAGTAGTACCTTAACAGACCCTCACACGTGCAACAACGAGCTGATACGGTGTATCCACCCTCCGCACCCTCCTCTGTCACGCAAGCCTTCGACGGACGTTACACGGAAACCTTTCCGTCTCCATGTGAAGCTAATGGGCCTATGCATGCACCAGCGCCGGGAATCTTTGTAGTACGTTTCGCACCCGTTTTATCCCTCGTGGGTTCAAAAACCCCTTGGGGTAATACCTCGCACACAGGTTTTTATTACTGCCACAGACGTTACTACTACCTCTGTTAAGAACTACCAGCTTACAAGCGAGCAAACACAAGCAGACATGTTGTAGGGCGTCTTTTTTTAGTTCCAAAAATCTAGAGCACGAGAAGCACGAGCCTCGTATTTCTGTCCGGGAGTCTGAGATTGCTGCAGTAATTCCGAAGAGAACACCAGGTTTATCAATGAGAAACCTGTCCTGATGTTGAAATGGGGAGAGTATACAAGATGGGTGAAGAAGATACTACGGCTGGGTTGAACACAAAATAAACTTATTGGATGGTGGAGATGAGCGAGAGATAACCCTTTGCAAGTTATAAAGTGAGACCCTATGAGGGCGCCGAGTTATATGTATATGCGAGATCTCCCAAGGCCAGAAAATGAGCTGTCAGCAGACAGACTCCAATGAGTTTATGGAGCGTGAATTGGGTTCGTGCTCGAGTAACCCAGTTTTAGTTTCTGGTGTAAAAGCCGAGGGGGAAAACGAGATGCGGCAACTGATGTGTGCCATTAGCTGTGCAGCGTATGTTAGAGAGGAGAGCTTCATGTCTTCGTTTTCTTTTGAAAGAAAAAGACGGCAGAAGGAGAGAGAGAGGCGCTGCTTTGGGATTGGCGTCGAGAGTACAAGTGTCCGTCAAAAACTTGCTCTTGTTTTTATTGGAAATCCAGTTTCTGAGGGTTCGGAGTATTAGATAAGCGAGACATGTACATGTACGGTACAACCCTATAAAGATGTGCCCACTTTCTTTTGGACATGAAAGGACAATATAACCGTCGAGGCATTCTTTCTGAAGGTCAGAACTAATCTTTTCCCTCAAAGTTGAATTTTTGTAGAAAAAGAGAGATGATGCTTCTTTTGGGGGGACATTTTTTTGTTTTACATTTTGTGTTGGTTTTTCTCTCCGGGGAAAATGAAAGATTCCCAACACGGGCATCGATCAAACTCATTGGTCCGAGAATGAAACGTGGGAAATGAGAAGCTCCGGCTTCATTTCGGGGGAGGCTCTCAGCGAGGAAAAGATTAGTGGTAAAGCGGGCTTTACGGCGCTCTTTTCTGCTTTCCTGTCGATTGACCAGTCAATCAATGCGGGTGCCCGAGACTTGCTATATAACGCTTTCTTCTGGCGAAAAATGTGGGTTTTCTATAGGAAACCATAAGGTGAATCTTTCCTTCCCTCGTGGATATAGGCATTCCCGTAGGAAAAGTAATACCATGTGTAAACGTATGGGAAGTATTGGAATACAATTGTGGGTACCTAGGTGTGGATTTCAAAACGACGCGAGGATAGCCTGGAAGTATTTCCATACAGTTTGAGTGGTATCAGTAGTATTAAGTAAGATTCCAAAGCGATTCTTCGAAAAGTATTGCCTTTTGTTGCTTTTGAAGTAAGATTTATTCTTGGTGTGTATAAGTCCTACTTTGGTTAGTACAGGCAATACCAGCCAAAAGTATTGGCTTTTCACTAGTATTGATGAAAGGCAATACTTCTAACTAGGCAATACTAGCCTTTCGATACTAGAAAGGCAATACTTTTGGCTAGTATTGCCTAAACATACTTTTCGTTCATGCATATCAATGAACCAAAAGTATTGTCTCTTATGGGTACTAATGGTGAAATCGATTTTATTACCAAAATGTAACAAAAGGCAATACTTTGAGGTAGTACTATCCAAAAGTATTGCCTTTTCGTTAGTATTAATGAAAGGCAACACTGGGCTAGTATTGCCTAGAAGTATTGCCTTTCTGGAAAAATACGTATTCGTTTATGCATGTTAGTCAACTAACAGTATTGAGTTCCGTGAATACTAATGAAGAAGTAAATATTACCGAAAGTCACAAAAAGCAATACTTTTTTTGCAATATTAGCCGAAAGTATCGTCTTTCGTTCCTCCTAATCAAGAGGCAACACTATTGGTTGATTAATGTTCGTAAAGGAATACGTATTTCTCTGTAAATCATTCGGTAATCCCCAATGGAACTCTAAACAACGGTTTGCGAATGCAAGCTGGCCCTTTCGGAGCAAAAAAAAACCGGGAATTCGTAATAAATCTCTTCAAACAAATAAAACACCGAAGAAGCACAGGAATTGAAATGAAACATTGACATGACATTTGTATTCAAATACCGAAGTCCTAAAAAATGAGTCTGCAATTCCTTTTCCTATTTAAATATTCTAATTTAAATAAGCACATGCATTTATACACTCTTCCCAAGTTCCTAGGTGCCAATTCTTAAAAATTCCGTGAATTTTCAAGAAAGGTTATACTTTCCGAGAAGGAAGCGTGTTACGCCGTTGTCAAGATTCGTATCCTTGGGGCGAATTAAGAAAATGGCATTCAGCACCAACCTAGTTAAAGTTGCTCCATTACACGTTAAACAAACTTGCGTAGAATGTTCAAAAGAAGAAACCAACTTGCTCAAGGGATAGGTACACCCGTATTGGTTTCGTGTCTATTGGTAACCAAGCCGAGAGACCGAGGTTAATAGTGATGTTAGTTTGCCCTGCATTTATTCCATGAAATATTGAAGTCCAGCCGACAAGGGCATGTACGAAAGTACGAAAATCCTTCGTTTCCACAAAACCAGCATCCGTTTCGAATTGCGGCTTGCATAAACCAGCAAGTAATTAACCCAGTCTGTCCCCAAGCCCAAGGAGAAGAGTAGTAATCGGTTCTCGTTTGGCTGGTACAGGTAAACAGAGAGATATTTCTATATGTATTCTCTCCGTACACGTAGATGGTCTTTAATGCAAATCCAAACTGTCCCCCCCATTTCAGAGAACCCAAACTCCGGGAACAGATTGTCGTGACAGCGAGGGTTTTTGGCCTTTTCTCTTTGATTTAGCTGGGGGGTTTCACTAGCATACAACTTAAATAAGGACTTTTTTTTCTATTTCTTCGAAAACGAGCGCAAACGAGAAGAAAAGAGGCCTTCCCCATGTGCATAAGACGTCTTTCCAGAAGAGCGGCACCGAAATATCGAGTCGATGTGTGGTTTATGACGCGGGAAACTTTGGAGGAGAGCAAAAGTGTGTGAGAGAGAGATGCTTTGTACGAAGAGGGTGTCAAAAGGGCCGACTCGCCAAACAGCCCTAAAAAGTCTTGCACCAGAGACAAAACACATCTATACACACACCTACCAGAAATTCAAAAGGCAGAAAAGAAGCACATCGATCATTTTTTTCCTTCGAGAGCTTTCCAAGGGACCCAACTGCCAAATGTTACCGCTGCCGGAAATGATTGAAACCAGCACGGTCCACATGACGGATTTATACGGAACGTCCCATAACTCGTATTTAAGATCTTTTACCTCGTTGGACAATCTATTTTTCGGGCGATTTTCTGACGCCCCGCAGCATTTATCTCTTGCAGTATTTTTTTGGAAAGGACTTATGGAGGCAGTTGTAGATGACCGCGAAGCTATAACGTTTGGGACAGGGGATTTGAATAATGAAGGCCAATCTGTTCATTTGTCAGGACGCATTCATTGAAGGCTGCTTTTTGTCCCGTTTAAGGGAAGGGTTTATCTTTTCCTCGATTCAACCTGGCACAAGTTTCCTGCAGTTTTTTGTTTCTTTGGGGAGGAGATACGTAGGAAACGGATATCTAAGGAAGCCAAGAGGGAAAAAGAACTTTATGGGACGCCGAGACTCATTGACAATGCATCACCTGGGCTTCCGGTGACTGTCTCATAACAGCTTTTGGCCTAAGATGGGATGCTACATGCGATGCTAGCAAAGATTCCCCCGAGTCAGTCGTGGTAAAACTTGGGCCTCTTGGCGCAGTCTCTCGAGGTCTCGAAAAGCTGTCGCGAAACAGATAGCTGTACCATGTTGCTTCGTGTTCTTTCCACTTTTCTGGGTTCGTCTTCGTCTTTTGTTTTTGTTTGGTTTAAGAATCCCGGGCATGGCTGGCGGATATTGCTTGCAACAGTCCACGCCAAGATAGACCGTCACGTCGTATTAAGGTGTTAAGGGACGTAGAGCATGAGCTATACTATATATGACTGCAGAAATATGGGCTTTGCTTAGATATCCTCTTGTGTCCTTTACCCAGAACAACCCACACGACCTTAACGCCCCTCTCCCCCATCCCTCTTGGGTTGGTAGAGGTAGGGAAGCACAAGGATTACCAGCAGAAGGGTATAAAAAAGCGACAATATTACTGCAGTCATGTAAGAGACTGGAGCTGATATGTTGGGGACGCAAAACCGAGCAGAGCGGACAGTTCTATACCATCTCCCAAGGTGTCGGTTCGCATTCGAAGTATGCCAAGCGTAATGAAGACATTGAGGCAAGTGACAGGACGGTGAATTTGCTTTTGGCTCGCGGTACCAATGCTCGCAGGGACTTGCAGCTTGTTTGGGGGTGGAAGAAAGGGGTGGAGGGTGAGCGCAAGTTTTAGGTGACGATCTGTTTGCTTTACAAGTTGCCCAAAGCTCGACTCGCGTAACCAAGCTGGTCTTCTGACTCCCGCATTTCTGCAGAAAAGAGCTTTTGTGTGCCTCATGTCTGTTAGTTGGCCGTATGGGAGAGGACTGCGAGCCATATGTGGCATAATAGATGGTGATGGATGAGTGGTAATTAAGAAAGTGGGTTCAAGATAGCGCAGGCAGCCATAGCTTGTATTACGGAGTAATACTCGGGTCACTAAGATAAACCCCGCCTTCTGGCTGTATAATGGGCGGCAGTAGAGCTGTCACCTATACCCCCAACCCTGGCCAACGAGAGGTACCAAGCAGCCTTACTGCACCCTGTGCGTAATGTGAAATTACTGCAAGAAGATGTATTCTCTAAGCTTTTGGGGGTCCTTTACGTCACGCCCATTAAATTCCTGTCCAAGGTTCTCTGGGAGCGGTTGGGAGAATCCTGTGCAGTCTGGGAATGTTCGAAGTATACTACCCTTTACCCTGCGTAGCTGACAGTGACTTTGGGAGGTTTTAGAGTTAGTATTAGAGGGGTGTGAAGCGAATTGAAAGTAAAATAAGAGTCGAGGTTGTTTAGAATTTCATGGCTCTTGAGCCACGTTCCTTCCTCTCGTGTTGGTTTTTGTGTGTGTTTCCCTAAGAACGCTCGAATGAGGCTCGGGAGAGCTCTTTAGCCACCCAAGAAGTCAAGGTGTCGGTACCAGGAAGCTCGTAAGGAGAGCAGGGAACCAAAAAAAGGAAGTTGAGTTACACACTTGAATGAATTAAAAGATGGGATAGTTTGAAGCCCCGCTAGCGTCAGTTTTCACCGAGTTTTTCTCATCTCGGCTGGCCTCCTTTTAGACTCACAAGCGCCTCCTTAACTCCCGCTTGCTTGTTTTTCATCCCGATCGCTAGATGACTCTCCGGGGATGGATATAACAGATGTCCAACGCGCTCCGTTGTCATCTCCTTGGATATTTAGTATCCCAATCCGGCGTCCATGGCCTCGTGGCTCGTGTCCTTTTCCGTTTACTAACACCCACTACATCCAAGAAGAAACAGAGCGTTTTCCGAAACGAATAAATACCAACGACAAAGAAAGAGAGCGTTATTCAAACTGTTGAAACAAACTGTTGTTCAAGTGTCGTTTATCTTGTTTACCAAAAGCATCGTTCAGCCTTCTTTGAGCTTGCTGAAGGGAGCGTTACCAAGCCCCATTCCGAGATATCGTTCTGCTTGATCTAAAACTGCAAGGGGATGAAATTCAAGAAAGTCATTATGGGCGGGGGATCCGGTTCCAGGCACAATAGCTTAACCAATTGGAAGATTCTTACAATATAGAGAGCTATATAGCATGGTATGGCTGTGGGGGCTTAAAGTTGGGTATTTCCTGGTGCATTTCTTCGGAAAACGAAGAACAGGAAGACGATGTTAGGAAGGACGTTTTAAAGAACATTCCTGGGGCAGAATGATCATAAATCCTTGTAATTATGAGAAACTCCCAACAACTTGGCAATAATTTCGATTACTTCGTCACCCCGAGAGTATCCGGTTGACGTATTGTCTCTTAGGGAGCGCACCTCAACTTTAGGTTTCAAACTTTCTTATAGGATCCTAAATAGTTTGCCATCATAAACACATTATCGCATTTTAAGAGTCTAAGAAGGTAGGCTGCTTTTAAAGAGTAATTTGGCAGCGCACTAGTTTAACAGGAGAAAAGAAGACTTAGTCTGCGTTTGTGTGATCCTTAATCTTCGTCAGGGAAGCAAGTGTGTAGTCATAGAAAAGCGAAAGGCAAGGAAATTAGAGCATCCAAAGGCAATTTTAGGGAAGTGAGCGAGGTGTCCTAGAGGTCGTCTGCTGCTGGTGCTCTTTGGAATGAATGAATTGAGTTCTATATACGTGCAAAGCCAATGCCCCAGAGTCCTATTGAAAGGACTGGAGGTCTATATCCCCCGCTTTAAGAGTTTTCTGGGGCGTTTTTCTCTTTTTAACGGGAGATGAAGTAGAAATGCGAAGCGAGTTAAAATGTCAAGTGAGAAGGAGTAGTGGAGAAGCTGAACGTGGAATTTAATTTGACCAGTACAGAGAGACTGTGTCAAGACTAAGACAGAGAGTAAACCCTAGTCAACATGGAGTATCAGTCGAAAAGATCCCTTAATATAAAAATCCCAACCGTCACTTATTGACCCAACAATTGTATATTTAGTCCAAATTTAGTCAATCATTTCTGAAATACCGAGAATTTGAATTACCGGAACAATGAAGATTCCCAGACAGATATTCCCAGACATATTATTCCCAGATATTTGATATTCCCAGACAGGTCTGGTATGCTACCCATGGACTTCCAGCGTTATTTCAATCTTGGCAAAAACTTGCAACAGAACACCAAACAACAAATTTCGCTTCAAAACGAATCTTTAATCTAGTTACAAGTCTATTTTCATCACGTGAGAAGGAGGAATGAAGCTATAAAAGAAAGAAAAGGGGTCACGTGGGTTCAGACGTCACAGACGTATCATCTCGGGTATCCTTGATATCCGACCGCTTTGTTTACTATTTAAAGCACGGAAGTACAGAAGAAGCATGATAACAAGCGTCGTAAGGTAACCTCCGTAGCACCTCTGTGACGTCACAACCCCAATAACTCGCGAACGGCTGTTCAGGGACATTTGGAACCAAGTTGGGTCCCTCATTCGCAGAATGACCTAACCTACAAGAATCCATCCAAGTCTTCACGTATGCATTTTTTGGTGGTTGTTGCCCTTCACATGTCTTGTCGAGTGAAAACTTTACTGTCAAGTTACAGTTAAACACGAAATAACCTGGCAAATAACATTCACAAAACGCACTGCTGTAACCTTGCGAACGCTTTAAAGCGAAGGGGGGATTAAAACTACGAAAATTCGAACAAACCGCGTCTAACTTGGGAAAGTAGGGTAGGTTGGGCTGTGTTAGGGCCATGCTAAAGCATACCTCTGCTGGTAATCTGACAGCATGGAGATTGATCTGGAACCGTCCTTATGCTTCTTATGTGTCTTAGTAACGGTCGAATGTCTCTCTAGGACAAATGTTGGGAATTTGCCTAGACGCATAGGCTCGTAGAAGCCATTTGCCAAGTAATATAACGTCAGTGAATGTCAATGTTGCTGCACAGCAGCTGGACTTGGTTGGGGGTGGGGTGATTCAAGAGCAATAATTTTGTTACAGTTGTGTTCCATAGCTGTACGAACCAGAGAAAAGAAACACAGAAAGTGATGCTTTAGCTAAAAGTACAAGTTTTTTTGTTTTGTTTTGGGTCCCGAGTACAAAGTATATGATGATGATACCCACACTACGACTTGGAACTGAAACTTTTCTCTCGTCTCTTATTCTTTAGCATTAAAGTCTTTCCTCCGGAAAAGACGTCTAATGGCCTAGTTCTCTTGGTACACATTTCTTTCGAAAAGCCAAGTTGAAAACTTTTTGGGTTTTGTTGGGCTTAAGTCAACTAAGAGGAAAGTTGAGGCGGCAGCTAAACATGAAATGAGGTTCAATTAAGGCATCCTATTCTGCGCGACAAAGATGACTGTGTAGGAGCATATCATAGTAGAATAACTCCCTAGGTTCCTCATTTTCCGAATGCCAGGATAGAAACTTATTTTGTTTCCCTTTTTCAGCCCAATCTAGAACTTTGTAAACGGCTCAAGGCGTGAATGACCGATTTTCATTTTCAGAAGTTGAACTGGTATCCGCCCAATTCTGCGTTTAGAAGTCCTGCAATTCACTTACATCACTAAGTTTCAATAACTCGATACAATAAAATTGGCACAATAAAATCTTGAAATAAAGAAGGGAAATTTAGATGGAACCCAAATCATCCGCAGATATATATCTCGCCTCTCCTTCGTTAGCGGAGTATTGTGTTATTTTGAGGGGGTTGCAAGGGCATCGTCATGTGCAGTTCGAGCTCTTTGACCCCCTCAAAGGCTTAAAGAAAAAAAATTCGGAACGAAAGAAAAGCTCATTTGAAATTGCTTTTCCTCCTCTCCTGTGTGTCCTCCCTTGGGTCCCGTCCACACTATGACTTGTGTGTTCCGCCGTTCCCAGACTCTAATACCACGTTCATCGATTTCATCAAGTATTTGACACGTAAGTAAGAAAAAAACCAGCGAGCAAGATAGATCTCGGCTTATTATTTTGGAGCCCCGATCCGGGGAAAACGGAAAGAAACCATAGCGTGTTATGTAACAAGACATGTTATTAATTTGTTGAGCTCTGCAGGATCAGAAAAGGTCCATTCGCCTAAAAAAATCGGAAAATATAAGAAAATCGAAGAGGATTTTCTTGTACTTTTGGTCGCTATATTGAGGCTCGATGTATCTGTATTTAATATCTTATATTTGGATCATATTATACATGTATGAATGTTTGGGCTGTAACGTACAGATGTTGGTTGTTAAGGGGTTGTAAATGGCATAGATGGGGAATGTATTGCAGTAATTTCCGGGCCCGTACAGCGTACACCAACCGGCCAAGGAAGGGACTAGTAGCGCACCTAATGTGATCAGAAAAACGTGAGCGAAATTGGAAATACCTTGCTTGCTTGCTGTTTGTCTGCTTCTAGATACCCGTATAGACATATACAGTTCTGTAGCTCTTTTTTCGTTCTTCCCTTTTTTTCGGTACATCTCTTTCGGATTTGGAAGAAGTGCGCTGGTACAAACACCCGGGGAAGCGGGGGAAAAAGAAGAGTTGGCATCTCCACTAGAGATGATTCAATGAAGAGGCAGTGGATTGGATTATGAATCCTCCCTGCTGCTTCCTCCAGCTCATCTCGATACAAAAGATGACTAGCAGAATAGAGCGCCGTTTTCTCTGGATTCTTATTTCTCCGAGCGTAAAAGCGCCTGAAAAATGAAGCGTGTAAAAAAAAATTAGCAAATAACTGTGTAAGCGACTTTAAAAAAAGAAAGGACAAAATCAAGTTAAGGATTCTTGCTCCTGTTTATTTTTTATTTTATTTTTTTTTTTCACCTTGGGATACGTTTTAAAACCTAAACAAAATATTCCTAAAAAGGGGAAGAGAGATCTGTATAGATGGCTGGAGCAGCGTTCCATGAATCATGGATCATTCAAGGATCCTAAGGAACATGACAATCAATATCCTTCACGGAGTATTGTATGTTTCCGTGTGTTGAATGCTATAGAATACGATCCCTTCTCTATTTTTTAAGAAAATTCACGAGCCGCTAAATATAATTCATGCTGCATGCTAAAAAAAAAAATACGTAAGAAAGCGAGGAAGAAATAAAAAGAAGAAAACAAACCGTAACAGGAGTAAAAACCTTCCGGCTCGTTTCCCATATGAAGCAATTAGCAGGACAGGGATATGGGGATGGGGGTTGAGGATTGAAGATTCAGGCTAAGAAACTCCTTGAAAAATTGAAAGCTATGGGAGCCATCAATCTGTGCCCCAGGACAAGGAAAAAGCGTTTGGAGCGATAGCCTGGTACTTTTTTCCCTTTTTGATTGCCGAGTAAAAATGACAGCAAACTGACCGGACCTACGGTAATATAGTGTTTGCTGTACTGTGTGCACTTAAAGTTGTTCTTGGTCTACCCTACCCCAACCCTCTTTCCGCTTGGAGGGGTGCGGGATGTAGCCGTTGGCTAAAGGTTTCAGCCCTTTAGCCCGCGGGGCAAGAACCTGGAAGAATTTATCGGTGGTAGGCCAGGAGGTCCCTCCGGCAGCCACCATTTGTCTTCCGTTGGTGACTATAGTCCGCGCACGAGACGCGGCAAAACACCCGCGGACAGGTTGTAGGAACAGCTTTTTACGGTAGGGACCTAATTTATGACCTTTATCTGCTATATTGCTATTGTTGGGGCCACACTCGATTGTGTCAGACTTTTGGCTGCAGTGCCACGGAGTAGGATGTCGACAGAGGATGGGAAAGAGAAGGGAAAAGGAGCAAAGAACATGTGACAATGTTGGAGCCCCAAAAGCAAGCAAGCAAGCAAACCCAAAAGGTTGTTGATGATTCACTTGATTTATTAACGCTACCCCCACCGAAATGGACTTGGGTGTACTGAACGGAGCGGTGAAAAAATAGACGTTGGAGTGACTCAAGGGTAGTCCTGCCCTTTACCGAGTGTGAGTTTTTTTGTTTGTTTTTGCCCACTAGTTGCTGCGTGTCTAATGGGACGGAATGGTCACGCACGAAGAAATAATGCAGGATTTCTAATTTGATGTTGAATTTAATTTGTAGGATTGTCTGAGGCGGAGTTCAACCATTCTTTTCGTTTTTTTCTTTAATGAAATTGTTTGAAGATTGGTTTATTAAGGAAATCCAAGTTATTCGTGTGAATCGTTATGTGATGAATATGAGGTCGGTTCAAGAGCTTCGTGGGGAATGTTGGGTAGTGAAACTCTGTACTAACTTTTTCTTTCTGTTGCTTTGATTGTTTCTTGGGCAGATCCACCGGAGATCTTAGAGCGACCAAAGGATTTGGCGGTGCGATCTGGTGGAACGGCGGCTTTTTATTGCCGGGCTCGTGGGGAACCTGCACCTCATCTTTCTTGGCGCCGAAATGGCAAGAAGGTAAGAAAACCTAGTTGATTTATTGACGCTTTTTTTATTTTTCTCTCCTTGCCCTTTTCTAAAGACGAGATAGGAAGTACTCACTTCCTTGTTTCTGGAGGTTTTTGTATGTTTTTTTTCGGTGGGAATTAAATTAAATTAATTTTTTTGGAGGGTATTTTTATTTTTATTTTGACGGACTTTTTTAGATCTCGCCATCCCAGAGCCGGTACATGATTCTGCAGTTCCCGTCCATGTCAGTGTTGCGAATTGAGCCGGCGAAAGTCAATAAAGACGAGGGGCGGTATGAATGCGTGGCCGAAAATGGCGTCGGGGATGCAGTCACCGCTCAAGGCACACTTACCATCTATGCACGTAAGTCTTGCATCTAAATTCAGTTCATTATAATGAGAGAAAATCGATGGAATCGCGAGTTTTCAAGCCGCGATTCGGATAAAAAGGCAGTTCACTTGGAACAACTTAAATGTGTAGTCTAGAGTAGCTTAGAGGCACCAAAGTTCTCAGACAAAACTCCCAATTCACTAAAAAAAAGAAAACGAAGAAAATTATTTCGAACTAAAGCTACGGACGTTTTCACAAAACGCAGGCGCCGACTCGTAGCGTTACTTCGGCCTGCCTTCGGGGGCGCACTGGCTCAATAATGAAAAATAAGAGATAAGCGAAGGAATGGCGTGTTTGACCGGGGGGACGCACTCATGGCGTTACGCCGGCTTGGTCTTACTTCGTTCGACGGTTTATTTAGAGGAGAGGGGAGAGTAGTTCTAAAGGGCTGGAAAAGGGCATCACAGAAAACCGATTTTCAGGCCGGACTCGTAGCGTTACTTCAGTCTGACTCGCGATTGAAAACTAAGGAAATCACGATTGAAAACTAAAGCAAACCAAGTAAAAAGCTATACAAAATAAAACTTCCCTCACAAAACTGAAGATAACATCTTTAAATAATAATTTTTTCCGCTGTTGACGTTAGAAACCTCTGTAACATTACTTATTCATGTAACATTACTTATCCACCATCACTAACATTAAGAAATGAAGAAATGAATACAAATGTATCTGGTTTGAGGAAAAGTGCTGCCGAGCGGCTTTAAGGCATGCCGAACCGACGTTAGGAACCCCGGCTAGGGTCATTCTCCTCACTCCGTCTTTTCACGTTCCGTTGCTGGGCAAGTTCGAGGCAAGCCGGAGTAACGCTACAACTCCGGCCTGACCCAAGTCGATTCCCCGCGGACCTTTTTCACCCGCTGTTGCACCTATGGTTATATGCTCCGCCTACTTACTGGTGTCGCTTAGGCAACTTTTTCATCGGGATTTCGACCTCCCGTAAATTCCACTACTTGAGCCTATTTGGTATGTTAGGTATTGCGAGACCCTGTTGATATGTTTATGGACCATCATTCGGTACCGTGTATGGCCCCGGGCGACGAGAGAAAAAATCACCTATACAAAAGGCTATGGGAGCAAACGAACTGACGAAAAAAACAAAAAAGAAAATCGCAAAGCCCTCCCAGCTTATCTTTTTCCCTTCTCAAAGAATACAAGTATTCGATCGCTTCAGTTAACTTGGAAGGCTAAGGTTTTGGTTAAAAGATGCAGCGCGGCAGCTTGCATGTAGTCTTGGGAAGAAAGAAACCTAAAGCAGAGCAAAGAAATAGTAGAAAAAAATGTGGCTTGGTAAAAGAGGGTGGAGGAGGCGAGGCCGTTCGTTTTTCTCTCTCCCGCGATTCCCGATTCTCTCCAGCGGGATCAGAAGATCAAAGCCAGCTTAGCAGTCCATTTCATCACTGCGACGGCAACACGAGGCAGTGGCAGTTTTCATACTATAGACGCTAGCAGTCTTTCTTGACCCCCCTGAACGAAAATAAAAGAAACTACAAAAATAAGAATAAAAACGGCTTTAAATAAAGCCCGTCAACGTCCAGAGAAGGAGCAGCTTTTATTTTCGTAGGATTCCATATACATTCTCTATTTTTTCTACGAAATCTTGGGGAGATTTGTGTATTGTTCTTTCGCTCTCGAAGACTCGGAGGATTTCTATAGTGCGATCGAACGCCAACGCTTTTTGAATCTCTATCGCTGTCTAGTTGGGTCCTGAAAATGGAGACCAAACTCCCGAATCCAGCTAACGTCTAATCTAGCATGAGTTTGGGAGATGAATCCTTTGCGGGGTTTGGGGGTACCCTCTGGGCCTGGATTGTGAGTTTAGCTTTGGATTGCGGGGAGGTTTTTAGCTGTATTTTTCTAGTTTTAAACCTGCCAGCTTGGGGAGAATCCATTTCTGGTCTTAGATTTGGGAGTAGAGAGTACAATAGGTTTTTTTTTGCTGGGCTGTTCCTATTATTTCATCCTGGGTCTCCTTTCTCAGCGGCTCATTGTAGGAATAAATCAAAGCAACGTCCACGGTCGCTGCTTTAGGGTCGTTCTTATTGAGCGTTTCCAATTAAAAGGGTGGGACGGGAGTGAATAGCAGATAGGAAGCAGAGGCATTCCAAAGTACCTTGGGGTACCTGCATGGTGGACATGCTGCTCGCTTGTGCGTTGCAAGGTGGGGGTGGAGTGGGTGGGGATTTGTAAATATTTATGCTCATAGTAGACAGTCATTTTAGGTTAATAGTAATACCCTCTAACATATGACACAGCCCTCTTTTGACTAGCACTCACATTAAAGGCACGGTTTGGGCCCTTTAGTCATAAACGATAGAAAACTAGCCTAATGTAATGCAGTAGGCATGAAAGTTACCATGTTCCATTCCGAATATTAACGGAGGTATTAACGGTTATGTGGAGCCGGGAACTCGGCCCGTGTTTCCTCGTGTAAGCGAGTGCTGTGTACCCTTGTATGACGAATCTATCGCTGCCTTTCGAGTAGAAATATTTATGTAATAATAGGGTCGCCAAGGAACAAACTATTTGAGAAAACAACCAAGTTCCCTCTGGGGGAAAAAACTTAAGTTATTTTGTAAGGGACTAGACTTTTCCGAAGTAATTAAATAGCACGCTCTTCTTTGGATCAAAAATATTAATTTTTAATTTTCTTTCCTCAGTCCTCATTTCTATTTTTAAAATGGTAAACTCAAATTTCTGCGTATATTTTTTTTACAAATATTTTTTTGTAAGGGGAGAGTAAGGTTTCAAAATGAAAAAATATATGTTATATAACAGACCAATGAAGCGATGTCAAATTTTCTTATCCTTATAACATGGGGGACAGCTTTTAGTGTCTTTACCTATGAGCGCGTTGTGCTTTGCTTAATTTTGAAACTCGGCATGAAACAGTGACTTTTTCTTCGCGCGATCGCTGTAGCTTACCGTCCTGTCGGGACAACCCGCGCCTGAGAGCCTTTTCGCGAGTTTCGGTTCGGCTTACCAACCAAGAGCCCGTTCCGCGGCGGTTCCGACTATACGGGCAACGCGTGCTGCATGGCGAATAGCGGAGCCAGGAAGTCACGGTGCAAAAGAACACAATGTTATAAGAACAGGAAAATTTAAAAATTACGGAAATTCGCGGAGCTTATTCTGCTAAGTAACTAATTACTCGGTTATGCATAATTGACAGGGGTTCTTCAGCCAGAACACTTCATTCTGTATGTCTGTCTATACTATAACATACATTTTTACATTTTGAAACCTTGCACTGCCTTTAATTCAATTTCTCATTGAATAGCTCTTGTTACGTTATCTGTAGCTCTTTGATGCATTTATTTATAGCTGCGTAGAGATGAAAATTTCCATACGCTTTCGTCAGAGAATCTTTGTCAAGAATTCTCTTTTATGTTGGTTCAACCAAGCAGAAATGGTCATGGGATACGATTGTAGCGCCTCCAGACGGGAGAAAAGTACTAGGTCGGGGGGGGGGCAAGGGGGAAATTGGCTTTTACCTTTAATGTATGGGAAATTACCAAGTTAGCTAGGGGTCAAGAATGAATGGGACGAAAAGAGGCTGTTGAAGGACCAAGACTTTCCTTTTTTCTTTAAAAAGGCTTGTGATTTGTATTATTCAGTGCTGGGAACATTTTAGATTCAAAGTAAAAGGGACATGTCATGTGGCTTTCTTGTCGTCCATCCACTTGTGTCGGTATGGCATAGAGGTTTTTATATGATTTAACCCCCTGGGGGCAAAAGGGGATTTTGAATTCTTGTTGAAAGCTTTTTGTGGAGAGCAAAACATGTAACGTCATTTGAAACGCTCTGAAACTTTTGGGCGTTTGTGAGAGAAAGACAGCCAAAAGGAGGGTCGACAGGGAAACGGAGGGGGGTGGGGGAGGAAGCTACATATGGATTAGTTCCTGCTTAGGCCATGTAAAATGTATGAAACTCGGTTTTTCTTGATGTAATATGAAACGTTGCGATGCGATGTCTGATACTATGGCTTCTTCTACGATGTTATTATATTTTTCGCTGTTGGTGGGTTCCTCCATTTATTTACATTGCAAAGGCTTAATCTTTGAGTCTGGATGGTGATTGCACTATGTGGAGCACACACGGCTACGTATAAGAAGCTTTGGGGACTTGCTTGTCGTTCTCGTTTCTTTGCTAATAGTTTGTCTAGCCTCAAATTGTTTGCTATTCACCAATCTGATTATTTTGGAAGCTCAGGGAATTAAAGATTGAAACGCGTTCACCATACTGTATACGTTGCTGGCTTTAGTCTGTCAAGTGTTATTTAGGAGGTTCAAAGTTGTAAGGAATGCTAATGTGTGGCTTGGGATTAGCCGCAAGACTTGTTCTCATATAGACAGATAGGCTTCATGTAAACATTCTTGTAAACATTTCAACTTTTATGTATAATCCTTTTGCGGGCGAAGAACTGTTGGGGTAGTATTATAGATTGTTCAACAGGTTTATAGATTGTCGAGATCTATCACCTAACCTAACCTACCTTAACCTAAACCTTCACTTCAACATGCGTCTCTCGAACGTAGTCATTTCAAACGTTTGGGATAGCCAGTGCTAATCATTTCAAACGGTCGGGATAGCCAGTGCTAGTATACACAGCACTGCATGAGTGAGCCGTTGGTGTCGGAAAACAAAGATAGGGTTCTTAGCCTATGAAGGCGCGAGGCAGTCTTCATAGCTCGCATTGAGCTTTACTTTTTCCTGAATTCAAGGGGACGCAGACACAAGGACGACTCTCAAAAGGACTACAAACCCTTTTTGTCAAGTCATCCTTGTGTCGCGTTGCCGGATTCAGCACAGTAGAATTACGAATGGGTAGGTTACACGTTCAGTCGTCTACTGAATAATCTACTATGGGGCAAACCTCCAACTATACCACAGGAATCTATAAGTCATTTCAACTAGGTTAATCTTTTAAATGAAAGGGGATATACTTCAAAGTCGTGGCTAGCAGTTAATTCAACAGTAAAGTTCGGAAGGATGTATTTAGCCAACTCGGAAGTATACTAGTAAGCATCATAGGGAGTAATACAACCCCATTTTGATAACATCAGGCCAACTTGCGTATCAATATTCAATTTTCTACTTAAATCGCAGCCACTCTTTTGAGCTGAGGCGAAAGCTGTATATTTAGCGTCCAGTATCTCTAAGATCACTGAATAGGATTCCGTAGTCTTGGTGTGTCTCATTGCTCGCGCAAAGGGAAACAGATGGAATGCTTTTGAGGAAGCGGGACACATTAAAAATGGATTGAGTAAGCAAAGCTCGTGTGTTCGTGGACAGCCCCAAGTTTCTCAGCGTGTCATGCTTTCGTGCACAGCGCGTTTGTAGATTCCTTGGAAAAGACAGTCGAGGGAGTGAAACCCGAACCTAAAACCCTAAGTGAAAAGGGGAGGGGAAAGGGGTGGAAAGTACGCTCTGGCTCTAGCTCTGTTCTCGGTGTATGCAAATGAATCGGAAAGCGAAAGCTATAAAAGCGAGAGAAACACAAGAGAGGGAGGGAGTCTGACACGTAAGACAGAGGTCAAATCTCCATGCATTAAGCGCGATCCTAAAAGCTTTTATACTACCATTAGTATTCACATCGAGCCCAAAAAGGAAGGAAAGGGGGTTAAGGTTTGGAGCAATGCTACCTTTCAGTCCAAAAGAGAATTATTTTCCTTTAGGCTTGCTACAAAAACTGTTTATTGGGCTCACTGTTAAGAAATAAGCGGAACGGAGCCGTTTCTAGTGCTCATATCATGAAAGACGTAAGACATTCGGGAAATTTCTATTTCTGCACAAATCGGAAGTCAGTTTCGTGTGTCATACACACAAACACACATACTACATATAATTAGGACTTCTAATGAGCTTCAGCACAGTGGAGGTTAGCTTAATTATCGAATCCTGGAGCGATCGCATGACATAACGCTAAGGTTAGTAACGGTACGTAATACGAGGATTTAATCTCATTCTAGCAAAAAAAAAGTGGGTGGGGTAGAAAACAGATCGTCGTCCTTCATGTACTATTAACTCCCCAAAAAGGGAGAAAAAAGCGAGTTATTGCCGTGTGCGGAGCCATTCTGTTAATGCTTGCGTCGTCCTGGGTATCAATAAGTCGATTAATTAGATATGAGCACGAAAACAGCCCTGCACACTCTTTTTTTATTATTTGTTGCAACGGGAGCTTTTTCGCCCTCTTGCGGTCATGGGGGTAAAGATTAAAGGCGCGAAAGTAGGGTAGGGTGGGCCACCTAATTGCTCTTAGTGGACCTGGAACGTTGTACTAAGACTCCCCCCTTTGTACTCATTTATACTTTTCCTTTTGGGAGGCCATTTATCAAAAAGGGGGCAGAAAATTATATACGGATGTATAAACAAGCCCTTTTGTGATCGTGTTTGGAAAAAAGAGCCACCGTTTTTATTTTTATTGAATTTTTTTATTATTATTTGTCTTTTTTTATCTGACGGTTAATAAGGCTGGTTATTGCCATCCTTTTTTTGTCTTGGGTAGGGCAGACAAGGGGTAATTTATCTCAGCTCGCTTTAATTTTTGACCTTTTCTGTTCATAACAGCACACGCCTTTTGGCCGGAGGCTATGCTCGGAGCCTAATCAAAGAAAAATGGCAATGTCTTGGGTCTTTGATGAGCTTCTTTCTCTCTCTCTCTTGCTCGCTTTTCGCTCGTTTTTCTTTTGTTGGCATGCTATGTTGTATATAGCGGATACTCCCGTGGACGACGCTCCTTTTCTTGCCAGTTTGCCCCCCCCTCCAAAAGCATCTAAGTAATAGCTTGGCAGGGCGCAGGTAATTGAAGAGCTCCAAAAGCTTTCTCTTGTAATTTTTTATCTTTCGTGAAGCCCCCCCCCCCCTTCCTACTAGCCAAAATATACGGGCCTCCCAAGGAGGTAATGATTAGCTTTTTCCCCGGCTAATGAAAATTGACTTATGATGACCGTATTAGATCCTTTAGCAAATGCTAGCAGACAAAAGGATATCACCTGCGGCTGCTTAAGAAAGCGACTTGTCTTTCTTAATCTCGATTAATGCTCCCAAAGTGGATACATTAGCTTTTTCCTGAAAAACACGGTTCGATCGTCCCGCCCCCTTTTAGTAAAACGTGGAATGAAAGGACGTAAACAGCAGTGTGAGTTAGTTTTCTTATACATGCGTAAAGTAGGCTGATACGACTTTTAGACATGATATTGCCTTATCCTTCGGTATTAAAAGAGTTCTGAAGGATTAATCAGTAAGAAGATCGATCCCTTTTCTGAAATAAGAGTGTTTCACGTTTAAAAGGCAAAAGCCACCAAAGAAGCCTTAAAAGTAGAGCATACAATTTAATTTCTATTATTTTTGTTTCCGTAACGCGCCGAGTAGTAATCCAGCTATTCAAGAACACGAGTTTGACGTAGCTTCTGACGTCACAAACGTGTTAGTGTTCAAAGAACCGAAAGCTTTGTTTACTCTTTCAAGCCCGGAAATAAGCAGTAAACCATGGTAACAAGCGACGAAGGCCACGCCATGATGTCCCTGTGACGTCACACAACAAGATTTTTCGACATACCAATAACTCGTGAACGGCTATTCCCTAAAATGTAAACAGAATTCGTCATTTTTAGCGTAATGCCAACCACAAGAGTATCCATCACTATCTCAGCATGTGATGTTGGTGACTTTTGCCTTTTCACATGTCTATTTTTTTTCCTTACCAGACATTTCTGCATAATATCCGTTGCGAAGCAATAGGCAAAGATTTCTAAGATTAAAAGGAAACGTTTTGGGTCAGAAATATTGCCGAGCTAGTCCTGAAATGCCGTCAGGCAAATACAGACACCAACGTTTCCGAGGTTTGTAATGACAAGAAAAGTAGCGGATTGCCAACAAAGATTCCGTGGCTGAATAAATACAGTTCTTCCTTCATCTCGCCTGTCTTGTTGCACCAACAGCTTTATAGGCAAGAGAAGCTTGAAATCGCTGGTGTCAGATCTTTAAAAATGTTTGACAAGTGCAAAGTTGAGGCGTTATGAGCCCAGGACGATGTTTTCTAAAGAGCTTAGCTGGTAATGGAGCTGGGATTTGTGAAGGAAATGCTGTAGCTGCATTAACACTACCCCCAAACAAGAAAACTCCGTCTCCTCAGGTAGTGTTGCTTTGAAAAATGCAGCTAGAACTAATTCCCCATTCTTATTTTTAATTAGAATTTTCTTTTTCTCCCTTTGAGGAGGAATCCGGATTTGTCAGTCGGGATTTACTATTCTTCCCGCCCAAAACTTGGGATACAAGATTCTGTTTCTTTTTTTAAATAAACAAAAAAATATTCAGTAGTTCTCTAGAGAGCTCGTGTGGAAGGTTAAAGTCATTCCATTGAAAAGGCTTCTTGTTTTGCTACGCTCTTTTTGTTCTTTTGGGGGGTATGTTGGGTGAAGCCGCTTATAGACGCACCAGGAGTTGATATCGCATATAATTGCATTAACCTGAAAGGGACGGAGAAAAGGGTGGTAATTTGTTTACCGGTTCACTTTTGTTAAAGCGAGTCAATAGTCAACACTTGACTGACAAAAACGTTGCCATGGCATGACTGACGACGCCCTCACCCCATTGACCCCTTAATTGAATTAACCTAAGTGAAAACGCACCTATATGTTCCTGTCTGTTTCCTCCTTTCTCTCTTTCTCGCATTTTGGTTTCTAAGACCAAAAGTTCAAAAAGCGTTCTTAAAAGGGAGGAAATGGTATTAGGTGTCCCGTCTACTCAACTCAGTATATTGATGAAAATGAGGAGGCGGAAGCTTTACAAATGCGTTGGCAAACCAATGCTTTATTTTGTATTATTTTTATTTTCTTCTAAAAAGAAAATGCAAATATTGGAACTTCATCCTGTCAAGCATGTTTTCGGGGTGCGAGACAGGCGATGATCCAATGAAGGCGAGTTTATAATGTCATCAGACTGTCCAAGTGGCAGGTGTGGAGTGAAATTGTCAGATTTCTATATACTGGAGGGATAAACCCCGGGAGAGTCAAGAGTCAAGGAAAAGAAAGTAAGGGTGCGGTGTACTGTTTACTTGTATTGTACAATACTTGGTGCAGCCAAAAGGTTAAAGAAGGAGGGGGACTGCATGTAGACATGAATGGAAGTCATGAAATGAGTTTAGGCTGCCTTCGTTAGTGGAATGAAAACATGGGAAATGAGAACCTAAAACAGGTCTTTTGTCAGTTTTAGGGACCTTTTTTGGTCCTAGATGAGTAGATGAGTTTACGAGTGTTGTATGTTGTGCCTTGTATGTTTGAAACGAGCTGAACTAATGAAGATCCTTTATTTGATTTTTGTTTTCATTTTTTTTTTCTTTGGATTCTCTAGCGGATGAACTGCCAGTGGGCTTTCCTCGGATTACGTATTGGCCGCAACAAATGCCGGTAGTGGAGAAGGGGAGGACGACAGTATTGACATGTGAAGCGTCAGGAGTACCGGAACCTGTCATTAGTTGGGTTCGTGACATGATTCCTGTCAATTTATCCAATTCCAGATACCTTCAATTGGATTCTGGCGCTCGAGGTAAAGCACGAAAAGCAAGAAAAACTAAAAAAAAAATAGAAAGATAAGTAAAGAAGAGAAAAAAAAGACCTAAGAATCTCTGTACTATTGTTAAAAACAAGATTGGAAAAAGGAATGAAAATAGAATTTGGAGGAAATCGATTTTGGCAGTGCCGGGAGAAAAAAAGCGTTCAATAATTATTATTTTTTCATTTGTAGGTTCTTTGCAAATCTCCAACAGTGACGAAGAAGATCAAGGCAAATACGAGTGCGTGGCAGAGAATTCGATTGGTACCGAAGTTTCCAATTTTTCAACCCTCCACGTCCGAGGTAAACTTTTCCTTTTGCCCTCTTTTATTGTTTGCTCTCAAGTTCGATTGGAAAGTTATCCAAGTTTACAAGAGCCAACTTAAAATAAAAAAGACGAAATAAAATAAACACAATCGAACGGCAACAAGTAAATAGCATTTTGAAAATAGGCTAAGGTACTTCTCTACAGTGAAAAATAAATTGCGTTCCATGGAAAAGTCAAAGTGAATTTCAATAAATAAACTACAAAACAGACACAATCAACCAAATAAAGAGTACTAAAAAGCGAAGAAAAATGGAAAAACGCTCATTGAGTCTCCCGTATACCTTAGCTTATTGATGCGAAACATCATAGATGGCACTGGCGTTTGTTGTTTTGCGAAAGCCTTGTGCTATAAAGTAAAACAAGAAACTTGGCTGGTACTGTGCTCAAACTTACTGTCAAAGATTATTTTCGTGAAATTGGCTGGTTTGAACAAGAAGTTGTTCTGAAATTCCCCACGCTAACCGCCTCTGCAAGCTAAGGTAAACAGAAGCCTTAAGTGACAAATGTCTAAAGTTTCGCATTTTTAACCCAAAGATCATAAATCTTTTTGGGTGTTTCCTCGGGAGAAGCAAGTGAACTGCAAACGATGTATGAAAAACGAAAAAAGACATAAATTCGTGAATTTGAGAAAAGATTGCGAGGAAATCAGGCTTGTAACGTGAGTTCGCGCTAGTCCCTCTTTTCTCTTGCAAGTTAACAGGATGTGTAGGCCTTGTTATCTGTATAAAAGAACGGTTGACTAACAAGGTAAGCACAGCGAAGTATAAGATTAACAGCAAACAGAAAGTGGATCAGGTTTTCGTACGTTGTTATTGCTCTTGGGTACTCATCTGGTAGTATAGCTCCGAGCTTAGCTTGGTACACTATGAGTACACGCTGTGGGGGACGGAGGGGCCGGAAATACTAAAGAAACTCCAAAAAAATGATAAAGATTCCGTTTTGTTTGTCTTCCATGATGCCCATATGCTAATGATTTCGTTGTTTGCATTCTCTTTTATATCTTTTGCTTATCTCTTTTTAAGTCCGACGAGTGCCTCCGTATTTTACGCAAGCCCCTCAACCTGTGTACGAAGTGAAAGCCGGAAGTTCCCTCAACATCACCTGCATTGCAGCAGGATCTCCCTTGCCGTACGTCAAATGGAGGAAAGGCCTGGAAGATTTGTCCCCGGAGGATAGTTTGCCCATTGGACGCAATATTTTGGTACTCGAAGACATCCAGGAATCCGCCAACTACACTTGCGTGGCGTCCAGTAAATTAGGATCCGTCGAGAATACCACCTTAGTCCGCGTAGAAGGTAGAATCACTTTCCCCAGGCCCTCTCTTTCCCTTTTTTATGGTTATGGCCTTCCAGCTTGTATATGGAAGCTCATGGAAGAAAAAAGTTTGGCTTCTGTATCTTTCTTTCCTTCGTTTTTAGTAAAAATGTTAGTTCCCATTCTCTACGTTGTTTTCTTCTGTCCTTTTTGGTAACAGTATTTTATCAAATGATTCTCTTTTTAGCCCCCAAAAAGCAAAAACAACACAAAAACAAATCCGGCTAAAGAATGGAAGGAGGGAAGTTATGTTTTTTGGTAAAAAGGGCAACATAAGAAAAGTTGAAAGGTTGTTTTGCGGGGCACAAAAACTTGAAAACTTTTTACAAGGTCAATTTTTTCAGACTTTTCAGCTCATTGTATACTTACTCGTTTATTGTGGGTACTCAGGCCAGTTAACTTGACCCTGTATCAGCCCCACAAGTTGTCGACAACAGCGAGAAGTCACGAAGTACCTTTCTTTTTAGGATTTTTGAACCAAAAGTTCACGTGCCTTTCCATTCTTTCCTTGGTAGTAATCCGTAGTTGTGTTCCTTCTCCTATTCTTTTATTTTTCTTTCGGTTTGATTTAACTATTTTTCTTTTCTTTTTTTTATTTCTTATTCTTTCGAGTCCGATATAAAGTTTTGAGGAAGAGAAATTATAGCGGAGGAGTAAGTTAAGAGCAAGAAAGTTAGGCGGCTTTCTTTTTCTTCGGGAAAAGAAAAGATTTGTAAAGATTTTTCCTCCGTTGCTCTCGAACGTTGAATGAAAAACAGACGTCAAAGTGGGAGGAGAATTGAATTTGGCGGAAGCGAGTTTTTTTCGGTTCTTCTAAAGGTTGATGTGCTTCAAATCTTGTGGAAATGGCTTTTACTGCCACTTGCTTGCTTGCTAGCATAGAAAGCCAATGCGAAGTTTAAAGTACTTTTACCTTTTTCTGTGTTTTTTCTTTCTGGTTTGTTTTTCCTCTTTTTGCGTCGAGGCTTGATTGCTGTTCGTGTTGATGCTGGTACTCTGTCTTACTATGTCCCTTCCTTTTCCATTCTGTCGTTTTGCTTTTATTTTGGGTTCACTATTTTATTTTGGGTTCACCCTCTGGTTCACTATCTAATTTCTGTGTTTTTCGGTACTAGCATTGCCGTACGCTCCTTCCAATGTCCGAATTTCGGAAGTGACGGCCACGACGGTCCACGTTTCATGGCATTACGACGCCCAGCCCACCGATGCTGTCGAGTTTGTGATCCAGTATAAACCGAAATTAGCGGCCAGCCATGAATCAGAGATCAGCGGCGTCAAAACCAACTATTACACCGTACGGAACCTGAGTCCTTTCACCGAATACGAGTTCTACGTCCTGGCGGTCAATCTCGTGGGAAGGGGACCGGCCAGTACTCCTGCTTTTGTGACTACCGGTGAAACAGGTGTGTTTTTTTATTTTTATTTTATTTTCTTCTTTTACTTCCAAGTAGTTTCCTAGCCTTCTGGGGGGAGGCACGTAGATTCGTGTACAGTACCTTACGCTTTGTTTTGAGTTGACTGTACCTCCCCCTTGATGTTAGAACATTTCATAGCTTTGAGTTTGGGTCTGTATCTGTTTCTGACTCTCTGTTCGTCGTCGTTGCTAACCAATCAAAATGCCTCACTAACGCAAAGCTTCAATTTTCCCTTATTCTAGCTGACCCCAGTTTCGGAGGACCAAGTAAGTCTAGTAACGCCATCCGGACGGTACTTTGTGTTTCAGGGAAAAGAAGACTTGGGTAGGGGTTTAGGGGAAGGAGAGATCGCTCCGGAATTGTTTACATGCTTGTTATTTCCGCTTTTGTACCGTCTAGATAAGATATCAATGATGGGGGAAGGTTTGTACATGTCAGGAAACGCACATTCCAGCTTTAGATAGAAAGCGGAGGGTACGGATGGGATGAGTTTTGAATGGGTTGGGTACGGGGTATAAATGTTTGGAGAAGAAGTTGACAAGCGAGTAAGAGATGAAAAGCTTGCATGGGAGGAATGAAGGGGGTAGGGGGAGGAATAGCCCAGTTAATTAAGACGTTGCTTGTTTGCATCCAACACAGAACCCGGCAGCTCGCCCCGGAACGTCCAAGTACGGCCACTCAGCTCGAGTACTATGGTCATTCAGTGGGAAGAACCCGAGACGCCTAATGGACAAGTGACGGTAAATTTTTGCCGTTTGATTTTCTAAGATTATTCGGGGATTTCTACACCAAAGAGTTGTTGACGTGGACGTGTGGGACTTGAGTGAATCACACGTCGACGGAAGATGTTACTTCCATGAATAATTTGTCTTTTTGGACATTTTGCGTTACAGGCATACAAAGTGTACTATACCACCAACCCTAATCTCCCCATTGCATCCTGGGATTCGCAACGCGTGGATAATAATCAGTTAACCACGATTAGCGACTTGACACCACACACCATTTATACGATCCGTGTCCAAGCACACACTTCGGTGGGTCCAGGACCAATGTCTGCTCCGGTGCAAGTGAAAACACAACAAGGAGGTAAAGCTTTTCCATGATTGTTGAGCTTTAAGAGGGTTATGTATGTGTGTGTGAGTAGAAATTATGGGAGTTCTTGGAAATCCCAGGAGGTGTAACAGTCACGCAATGCGTGACTGTAATGCATGTAAAGTGTTCAGTCCCTAGCTAAGGAATTATATAGTTCATAAGGAAAATAGTTCGGGATTCTAGACTAACTAAGCTTTCATTCGACTGTAAAATATTGAGCTGTTTTGACTCAGTTTTGATCGAATTTAAACACCCTTAGTCTCTTTTTGGCGTCGAATGTTTGTTATAGCATAACAATGCTAGAAACGTACTCTTACAAGTCTGATTAGGACAGTAGCCCCTTAAATCATACGTTCAGGTTGGGATTCATGCAGTGTTTACATAATTCTAAAATGTGTAAACTTTCCTTCGTGACGTCACAGATGTGTCATGCCATGATTACTGTTTACTTTCATGTTTAAAACCGTAAACAAAAGTTCTTGGGTAGCGTGATACTGCCACGTCTGTGACCTCATAAAGTTAGTTAACCTATCTGTTGGCATCTCTTTCTTTTCTAGCTTAAATAGCATTTCGCTCATGATGGAAAGGAAAATAGTACTAGAAAACTAGATAGTTTGCTTATTTTGAAAGTCAGAGTTGTTTTTCCCTTGATTGCTTTAACTCTTTTTGTTTGAAGAAAATGAGGAGAGAAGCAAGTCCTAAAAGATTTTTTTTTCATAGTACCAAGTCAACCCAGTACTTTACGACCGACAGACATTACTGCCACTTCTGTCTCTTTGGAATGGGTCCGGCCAGCTCATTCTAGTGAGCATATTATCAACTACGAGCTCTATTGGAATGACACTTTCATCAATGTAAGACATCCGGAACAAAAAAGAAAAAATAACCATGGGCAATTACGTAAATGAATTGGGTTATTTTAGGAAAAGCACCATCGAACCCTTCCCATGGCAGAAACTTACACGTTAACTGGTCTCCACCCGAATACGCTTTACCATATCTGGTTAGCCGCCAAGTCGCGTCGAGGTGAAGGTGCGACCACGCCCCCTATCAGCGTCCGAACCGAACAATATGGTAAGTAACCTTATTTTTTCCGGCTTTTTTTCTCCCGAGTGTTTTCCCGACTTTCTCCCAGGGTTCCTAAAGGGATTTACAAGACTTGTTGGTAAATTTGAGCGTAAGCGTAGAGAAAAAAGCTCGACTTTTATGTATTTTTTGGGGGGTCTTTTGAGTTCTGGTACTGCGTAAAAGTTTTTTCTACTTTTGGCTTAAGCTGAAACAGCCGGAATCCTCAGGAGTTTACTTGAAAGTAGTTTTCCAGGTAAGAAAAGAACGAACGTTTTAGGTTCAGGGCCCACCCTCTGGAAAAAAAAGACAAGAAAAGAGGCGTGGTCCCCAAACCTCCCTTCCACGTCAGAAACCCTCTGATTTCGTGTCCGTTATCTGTATAAGACCTTACCGTCTTGGGTACTTTTCCCTCTTCCCTCTACCCTCGCACCTCCACCACCAAACAGAAACCCACGATGAGGTTGAGCGGAAGAAAGAAGGAGAGAAAAATAGCATGGTTATTGGCATCGGAAGCAATTTCCGTGTATTTCCAGCGGTCGTATTTCCGACTTTTTCTGTGTATATTGGTTGTTTTTCTCCTGATGAACGTCGATGGTCTTTCTGTGTTCAAAGCACTAACGCACTTTTTCACATTCCAACAGCACCAGCACTCAATGTTTGCATACATATACGAGCACTTTTGACTTGTATTTGAGTTTATGAAAAGGGGGAGAAGAGAAAAAAAATAGAAAATAAATATGGATAATTTTTCTTTGGGCTTTTTTTGTTACTCCCCAAAGCGAAAAGTTATTCATGTTTAATTTTTATACATGTACAGAAAGAGAGTTACTTGGCGAGTATTTTGAGTTGTGAGTTTTGTTTGGTAATTTTCGCCTCATCCGGCGCGTCCTCCTTCGTTAAAAGCTCCAACTGCGCCTCCGCAAGACCTCAGAGCCGAAGCGGAAGATTCCACCTCGGTACGAGTGACTTGGGCTCCGCCCCCTGTGGAACACCAGAATGGAATTCTTTCCCATTACAAGCTGTATTACGTGGAGGCCTCCCGGGCGGACTCTGAAGCGATTACAGTGTTGGTCCGCGAAGCCACGGAGTTCGTTTTGGACGAACTAAAGAAATGGACCGAGTACCGAGTATGGGTAGTAGCTGGTACCGCCGTAGGGGATGGACCCCAGTCTATGCCCATCAGTGTACGGACCGAGGAAGACGGTAAATTTTTGTTTTACTTTTGGGAGTTTTTAATTTATTTTTATTTGGCTAACAAATAATTAATTTATAAACCTATGGCGGGGCATTTTTTCTCTCTAAGAGAGAAAAAAGGGAATAACAAGTCATAATTAGCTTCTTTGGAGAAAAAAGAACTGTTCATAATTTTTAAAAAATATGCCGCAAGGAAGCTGGGAACCTTTGAATTATTGAAACCTTTGGATTCCCTTGAATCCATAGTTTGGGGAGTTCTATAAAACATGGAAAAGCTCTTTGTTTCTCTTTTCGTTGAGTTATTTATTTACATTTACTGCACTGGAAATGCCGAGCACAGAATCACACCTTGTTACACACATCTCACACACATACACACAGATCACACTTTGGAGCACCTTTTATTCGGCACAAATAGACTTGCAAGATGGTTTGAGTTATGAGAAGTTAATGGAGGCACTTGTTCACATTGCCTGGCGGTCTTGTAGTGGCACCTTGTACTGTTCTGTGTCCTATCTCTTTCTCCCAACACATCTTTCTTTCCTTTCTTCGCAATTTTACTCTTTAGTTAGGAATAACTAACACAAGTCACCCACATTCCTTCGTTTTTATCATATCTTGCATGCGCAGAATTTTTGTCCACGTTGAGTTCCCTTTTTCACAACTTTGACGAAACTTTGAACTTGATCTTAAGGATGCCCTTTTTTTACTCTGATTTCTTCGGACGTATCTGATCTTGTCCTCTCTCTCTCTCCTCTTCTCAGTTGTAAACCACCCTCTTTACATCCAATCGCTTACGGGAGTGGCTTTTTGCGCTTTCTTTTACATGGCCGTGTGCTTAGAAAGAACGCTGAAACTTTAATTGGAATGCCTATGGAGAGAAAATATAGTCAGTTACATTTCTTCATTACTCTGGAAAGAACATAAACAAACACTTTCCTTGCTCATTTCGGGCTTTTTTGTCGCAACCATTCTTCTCGTTTCATTGTGTCACAAGAGCTGTTAACAGTTTTCAGTTTATGTGTACTGTGTTTACCAGAGAATTGCTTGATAATCCTGATCCAGGCTTTCCGTAAAATTTGTTAAGGCCACGGTATACTGGAACTTGTTGGTCTTATGGCGCTACAGCATGGTAAATTTCGACTCATAAATTCTCATCCTCTATGCATAATGGTGAAATTGTATTATTACAGTAATGTGCGGGATGTGTACTAATGGCCCGCAACGGAGTGTCTGGAAACAGTGCTGCGAATAGCCCTAATACTGTTTCGTAGTGCTGTTCCCAGACGCACAGTTGCGGGCCATTAGACGGTATGGTTTGTTGGGGTCGTTTTTATTGAAGAGTACTGTACATCTACTTTACCTGGTGATTTTCATTTTTAGTATATATTAAATTAATTTGTCAATTATCTTAATTCTGTTAATTTCTGTTAATTCTGTTTATTTTAATTTATTGTTTCAAGTTTATGAAATTACATCGAGAAATGGTATGGCATCAGTGCCATTTTTGACCTTTTTTGATCAACAATTGGAAGTAAACCGTGGCCTTGGGTATAGGCATATTATTGTCGAACGATCTGCCATCTAGGGCAGATCTTTTCGAACACTATTTTCTCTCTCCAGTTTCGAGAAAAGAAGATGAAAAGCTTTGGGAATTTCATTGACTGGCTGCTTTTTGTTGTCCACGTCTTTTGCATGGATGTACTGTTACTGAACGGGTCGGGGGTCACCCATACACAACACTTTTGATTCTACTTTTTTTTTACATAACTCACCGTTGGCCTGGCCTGTGCGCCTTAAAATAACTTGACCAGAGCAAGAAAAAAAGAAGAAAAAAACTGAACTGAGACAATTTAATTTCCCCTAAAGAAAGAAGAAAAGAATGGAGCTCACTTCCTTCTATGTCTCTTTTTATCCCGTGATTGGCTAATTGGGAACGGCTTCCTTTACGCGAGCCGTTTGGTGTGTATGCGTGCGTGCGTGTTATCCTCTGAACGCATTTTTTGTCTTTGTTTCTTTTCCCCCTATTTCCCCCCTTCTCCACACTAACTATTGGGTCTACTTCCAGCTCTTCGAAGTAAGTAACTAAAAAAACATGCTGTTTTTTTTCGGCTTCTATTTCGTGTCCATTTTCTTCCTTTGTTTACTTATTTTAACTAGATCATATTTCTTCGGATTTGCTCTCGATTTTCTTTCAATTTTTATGTTCTTTGTTTGCTATGGAAAAGAAAACGTCTTCGTTTCACTATAAATTCTCTTGTGGTCTATGGGGATGGTTGGGTGAATGGATGAGTCAGTGAGTGCGAGTCGACTGGTGAATAATTTCCTACTAATTTTTGTTCAAAAAATAAGTGTGTGGATTGTGAGAGAGATTTTACATTCGCTGAATGGATTCGTTAGTAGACTGGATTGGTTGTTTTGGCCCCACATGTCCAGGGAGCCCTTAAGTTCTGGGGTTAGAAACGGTGTATAATGATCAATTCTTGAATTAGTGCCCGGTGACCCGCAGAAAGTACGGATTACTGTGGTCAATTCTACGTCCGTCATGGTCGAATGGAAGCCGCCGGCCGAAAAAGAGCAGCATGGAATCATCCGTGGGTACCAGATCCACGTCCAAGAATTGGACGCCAAAGTAGAATCATCCACAATCATCCAAACTTCCGATCTAATTACCTTAAACGTTTGAAAGGGAGGAGCTGTAGGACAAGCTGTTCGATATGACGTCATGGGTGGGCTGGTCGAAGAGTACGTCATGAGTACACTGCAGCCTGATACCGCGTATTCAATACAAGTAGCCGCCGTTACACGGAAAGGCGATGGTTCCAGGTCCCCTCCTAAAGTTGTGACCACGCCAGGGGGCGTTCCCAATCGTCCTACTATCACATTAAGGTTGGCTTTATTAGTTTAGGATATACTTTTCCTTCCATCAGACCATTCCAAGCTTTTAAAAACCATTCCAATCCCTTTGGTGTCCAGAATTATTTGTCCAAATTCTGACTATCGAGCTATTTTTCTTTGTGGCAGTATTTGGTCTTGGATGTATTGCTCTTTGACATTTGCTGATAGATTTTTCGGTCTTAGAATGATCAAAGAAGAACCGACGGTTACAGTCGAAATTGAATGGAGTCGTCCTACATTGACTTTTGGTGAACTACGAGGCTATCGGCTCCGCTACGGACCCAAAGATGGAGAATTGGCTGATGTCTTGCTGGAAGGAGCTCAAGTACAACACCGACGAGTTGAAGGCTTAGGTAAGGAATCTTTTCAAAAACGTTTTAATTCGCTTTTAACTATCTCGCGAACAATAAATCAAATAACTTCCTAATGTTTAACGCTTTTTTTGTTTTCAGTGAGAAATTTATTTAAGTTATGTTATGATTGTTAAATCCAACAAAAAGTATTGCACGACTATTTATAAGCATGAAATGGGAAGGGGGATCTAAGGACTTGAATATATATAATTCCCCACTTTTCCGTTTTCAATTTATTTTCAAATATTGTATAAATAGTTATGTTTAAAAATTATTTTTTCATGTGTACTTTTTTCTTTTGGATTGTCAATCTCCTATTTATTGTAATTCTTTTATGAATGGAACTTGAAGTTTGGTACGTGTACAATTTACGCCCCACATTCTAAGCACTAAACCACGAATCCACAGTATGACTGCACCCGGGTTAGTGTTGAAGCGACTTATGTGAATGATAAGTTTCTTAAAACGCAGCTGTTATTATAGTTTTTGGTTGTCTGAAGGAGATGACATAAAGTTTTGCTAAGAAAACGGGGAACTTGTGCCGTTCCTTCCCCCACATGGCATGCATAGTCTAGATTCGTGGGTTAGAACCCCTCGACATCGCATGCATAGTGTAGATTCGTGGATTAGTGTTTAGAATGTGGGGCATAAACTGTACAGGTACCTGCATTTCTTTTCATCCGTTTTTGTGTTCCAATTTTCTGTTTATAATCATTTTAAACTATATTGTGGATATCACATTTAGTGACCGTACATTTTTTAAATCCGTTTTACTGTTTTTAGTGGTCTGTTCAGTTTGCAATTAAATCGTAAATTATTTTGTGGGTATTAAAATATGCAAGATCCTTTTTTTCTCAGAGCGGGGACTGGAATATGAGTTTCGAGTCGCTGGACAGAACCACGTGGGTTTTGGCCAAGAAGCCGTGCAAGCTTTGTTAACTCCCGAGGGCATTCCTTCGGCTCCGCCCATGAATATCACATACCGGTTCCAGACACCGGACGTGGTATCGATTCGCTGGGAATTGCCCGCGTTGGAGCAGCGCAATGGCCGCGTAACAGGCTACTTGGTCCAGTTTTACAAGAAAGTGGACAATACCGTCATTACCGAGCGGAATACAACCCAGCCCAAGGCGGTGTTTACTAGTTTGGAGGAAAACATGGACTACGAGTTCCGGATCCAAGCACGTACCGCCAAAGGACCCGGACCCTATTCCGAGCGAACCGTGTTTAGAACGGAAAGAGATATCGTGCGTGCTCCCATGAACTTACGAGCCATGGCCACTTCCTACAATTCCGTGGAAGTGTGGTGGGAAACAGTACCCTCCCGAGGCAAGGTTATTGGATACCAAGTTTTTTATACCATGACGGCCGTCGAAGATTTGGACGAGTGGCAGCAAAAGGCGGTGCCCGTTACTGGCTCGGCGGAATTGCAGAGCTTGGAGAGGAACAGTCAATACGCCATTACTGTGGCCGCCAAGACTAAATCCGTAAGTTTCTGAATTGGAGAAGAAACTTTGAGTTGGGCAGGAAAAGCGAATCGCATTTATGCATCGTAATTTTATTTATTATTGCATTTCTCAAGGGGTTTGGGAGATTGTCCGAGAAAGTAACTGTGACCGTGAAGCCGGAAGACGTTCCTACAGACCTGCGCGCGCATAGCGTGAGCACCCACAGTATGTCGCTCGCATGGCAGCAACCGATTCGTCTCAATCCTGTTAATTATAAAGTAATGTCACCTTGTTAAGAGTCACGGAACGAGTTTGTAAACAGTTCATAATCTTTTTTGTGTGTTTGTCTTCGTTTGTAGATAACCTTTGACGCCTTCAAGGAGTTTGTGGATTCGCAGGGCATGACGCAGACGCAACAGGTGCAGACTCGCACGATTTTGTTGTCACCAGACGTTTTCACTTATACCATTCACGAATTGGATCCGTTCACTACCTATAACGTGAACGTGAGCGCTGTTCCGCCGGATCGTTCGTATCGACCCCCTGCGAGGATCACAGTTACTACCCAAATGGCCGGTAAACGATCGTCTTTCTTAATTAAGTTCTTAATTAAAAGGCGATTTGTCGCTAACAAGTCCCATTTTTCCCCATACAGCTCCTTTGCCGATGGTCAAGCCAGACTTTTATGGCGTTTTAAACGGTGAAGAAATTACTGTCATCCTTCCCCAAGCTTCAGAAGAATACGGACCCATTAGTCACTACTTTCTAATGGTCGTACCTGACGATAAGCGCAATCTGAACAGGAATCCGGACCAATTTCTAACCAACGAGGTGTGTTATCCTCTATTTTGCGTTTATTGCTTCTTCTGTTCAGTCGATGGCCCATGAAAGAGGCTAATTGGTTGTTTATTGACCTTTTCCCAACGCAGCTGCTGCCCAATCACAAAGCAGGAATGCCCAAGAGTGCAGAAGAAAGGAATTCGGCGTATATCGCGGCCAAATTTGTGCGCCGCAATGTTCCGTACACGTTTTTGCTGGGTGACTCCAAGGAATATGATGGATTCCTTAATAAGCCTTTAGATAAACTGCTACGGTACCGGATTTTCCTGCGCGCGGTGGTGGACACGCCCCATAAGGTAATTTATTTCGATATACAGTAGATGCGCTTATTGTGATCACTTATTGAGCCGCTTTATGGAATCAGGTTTTAAAGGAGGATTCAAAATTATAATTGACATTGCTTTTACGAGGTTTTGACCAATCCTGTCATGTCCGGCCTACTACTACGCCTAGGGAAATTTCCTTCATTCTAAATTAGTCAATTAAGTGAACAGGTTATTCAATTGAATGACCAGTCCCTTTAGTTGACCGGGAAAAGTAGGCTTCAAAGGCGCAGTGTTAGTTGTATTTTAGACATGTGTGGCTATATAAACATGGCGACACACAAGAAAAGAGTTGATTTAAATGTAAAAGAGAAGTTGCGGCTCATTGAAACTTATGACAAGCTAAATTTGAAAGATTTGCCACAAAGGGAAGCGGCCGTTAAGTTAGGAATTCCTCAATCATCTCTATCAAAATTGTTGAAAAATCGTTACGAAACAAACAATAGTGGGGCTAGTGAATCTAGAAAAAGGAAACATGTAGGAAAGTGTCAAAAAGTAGACGATGCTTTGTTTCTTTGGTTTAAACAGGCCAGTTCGTTTCGCGCGCCGATTAGTCGTATCATTCTAATGAATAGTTCCGATTTTTCGGTTATTAGAATCTTCGCTCAATAGAATATCACATGACAGACGTGATCAAAATAAGGTCATCTACTGAAGATTGAATTAATAGCGGAATTGAAATACTTTCGTGTTTTTTAGCATTTGTATACGTCGAGTCCTTTCTCGGATTTCTTGTCCTTGGACATGCGAGAGGTGCCTTCGGGTGCTTTACCCCAACGTCCAGATCCTCTGGCGCCTTTAGACTCCACCTTCATCCCCGTGCAAGAAACGGAGGAGGCGGGGCTAGTTTGGCTTATTGGACCCATTGCTGGTGCCCTGTTGTTGACTATCCTCGTGGCCTTGATCCTCGTTTGCGTAAAACGAAGAAGCAAACCCACCAAGAGCTCGGACCACGCCTCCGTTATGAAGCCCCTCATGTCCGCGGATGTAGTGTCAGCCCCCACGCCCAACGATCCCGTAGAATTGCGTCGCTTGAACTTCAAAACACCTGGCATGGCCTCCCATCCACCTATTTCGGTTGCCGACCTCTCAGGACATATAGAAGCCCTCAAAGCGACTGATAATGTCAAGTTTTCTCAGGAATACGAGGTAATTTTCGCTTGATTTTAGCATCAGTGTGTTTATTTACATGTGTATTCACTTTTTATTTTCATATTTATGTGATTATTTTGCAGTCGATTGAAACGGGTCAGCAGTTTACATGGGATCATTCGAATGCGGATGTGAACAAGCCTAAGAACCGTTACGCGAACGTGATCGCGTATGATCATTCACGGGTCATATTGGAGCCTGTGCCTGGAGTTCCTGGAAGCGATTACATCAACGCCAATTTCTGTGATGGATATAGGAAGCGGAATGCTTATATCGCCACCCAAGTAAAGCCAGGAATTTTATTGCCAGCTCTGAGGATGTTATTAATCCATTACGATTTGTTTTTCTTTCTTTTTCTTAGGGTCCCTTACCTGAAACGTTTGCGGATTTTTGGAGAATGTGTTGGGAACAACGTACATCCGTTATTGTTATGATGACTCGTTTGGAGGAACGGGCGAGAATCAAATGCGATCAGTATTGGCCCAGTCGGGGTGCCGATACTTACGGAGTTGTATCCGTTATGCTCACTGATGTCCAAGAATTAGCTACTTACACGTTACGCACCTTCCAATTGCATCGCGTAAGAAAGATTATGAATAGTTTCTCGAAAAATTTCAAGGAATTACTTAAAGTTAAGGCTCCCGTGTACCTTAGCTTATTGATGCGAAACAATCACAGATGGCGTGGATGTTTGTTATTGTTTTTGTGTTAATCTGGTTTTTCTCAAAAGTTGTTACGAAATTTCACATGCTAACCGCCTGTACCGAGCTAAGGTATACGGGAGCCTTAACTGTTCACCTTTTCTCAAAAGCTTTTATTTGAGATAGATAAATCCGTTTTTATCAGGAATTAATTAAATCAATTGAACAAATTTATCCCATTTTTTAGGGGTTAATGAATTCAATTGAGGTAGTTATTCGAGGAATTTGAATGTCAAGATTATGATTTAGAGTAATTTAATGTATGGTTAGAGGAATTTGTGTAGGACCTTTTCAGACGTCTTTTGTTTATCTTATTTTGTTCCTTTTTATAGTTGGGAACGACTGAACATCGTGAAATGAAGCAGCTGCAATTTACAGCTTGGCCAGACCATGGCGTACCCGATCACCCCGCTCCATTTTTACAGTTTCTTCGTCGCGTCCGCCATTTGAATCCAAGCGATGCTGGTTCAATGGTGATCCATTGTTCGGCAGGCGTGGGTCGTACGGGCGCTTTTATCGTGATTGATTCCATGCTGGAGCGTCTCAAGTACGAGAAAACGGTGGATATCTATGGTCACGTGACCTGTCTCCGAGCTCAGCGCAATTATATGGTTCAGACGGAAGACCAGTATATCTTTATCCATGATGCAGTGCTCGAAGCGGTCGTATGCAACAATACCGAAGTCCCCGCACGCTCTTTACAAGCGCATTTGGAAGGATTGCTCCAAACTGATCTCAGCGCAAGGACTAATGCGCAGCCAGGCGACACTGCCACGCTCAGTACCTTTACAGGCATGAAAGTGGAGTTTAGGGTAAATAAGAAAATTTAAAAAAAAATTTACCGAATTTTTCGAACAGCTTCCCCTAACTGCTTTCCTTTTTGGGGGATTCGTTTCTTAGAAACTCGGTTCTATTAAAATGCCTCCTTCGAGATTCGTCAGTGCCAATTTACCAGTCAACAAGGCGAAAAATCGCCTCGTGAATGTATTGCCCTATGAGAGCAGTCGTGTGTGTCTGCAACCCATTCGGGGCGTCGAAGGCAGCGATTATATCAACGCCAGTTTTGTGGACGGGTACCGGTACCGGAATGCGTACGTTGCTACGCAAGGACCGTTGCAGGAAACCACAGAAGATTTTTGGCGTATGCTCTGGGAGCATAATTCCAACATTGTTGTCATGCTTACGAAATTACGAGAAATGGGCCAGGTAAACTTGTATTCTGTTACTATTCCTCGCTTAACATTCCGCTTTCATTTTGTTTATGTATAGGATAAGTGCCATCAGTATTGGCCCAATGATCGATCAGTTCGATACCAATACTTTGTGGTTGAGCCAGTAGCCGAGTACAACATGCCACAGTATATTTTACGCGAGTTTAAGGTTACAGACGCGCGAGACGGGCAATCGCGGACCTTGAGGCAATTCCAGTTCACGGATTGGCCAGAAGAGGGTGTGCCCAAGACTGGCGAAGGTATGATTGAATTCATCGGTCAGGTGCACAAGACCAAGGATCAATTTGGTCAAGAAGGACCCATCACTGTCCATTGCAGGTAGATAGACCTTGTTTTGCTACATTTCCTTTTTATATTTGAACGCGAAGAGGACAGTTTCGAGTTGATTTGTTTTTGTTCGTTTCAGTGCGGGTGTGGGTCGAACAGGGGTTTTCATCACGTTAAGCATTGTCTTGGAGAGAATGCAGTATGAAGGCTTGGTAGATATCTTCCAAACTGTTCGGACGTTACGAACTCAACGACCAGCAATGGTTCAGACGGAGGTAATTCAAGTTTGATTGAAAAGAATAAGATTCCAGAAATCAATTTTGGTTTTCTTGTGTTATTTTCAGGAGCAATACGAGTTTTGTTACCAAGCAGCGTTAGAGTATTTGAACTCTTTTGACCATTACGCTGGCTGTGACTGACGGCGGAGCGGCCAGTGCGCGGTTGGAGGAACGACAGCAAGTATTTGTGGTAGTGGAACTTTAGGACGACGCTCAGCCACGTTAACGCGTCGTTGAGCGGAAGCAAAATTGAAAAGAAAAAATAACGAAAGCAAAGAAGGTTCACATGAAAAGCCAATTTCAAGAGAAGAAGGATTTTAAACTCACCCAAAAACGCACTGCGCCGCTTGTGAATTGAGTCACAACGTAACACGTTACACAAAACACAGATACACGTAACACATATGAACTCATTGAACACTCCTCCAGATCTGAATGTGTCATCCGAAGCATTTTTGAAAATGGACGACATTTTCGGGGTGCAACTTAAAAAACCTTTCCTTCTGCTTTGTGCATTATGTGTGTCTGTGGAAGGATGGGAAGCACCAGTGACCAGCTCAGGAAACGAGTCATTTTGGTGTGTTTTTTTTAAGTTGCGAAAATCCTGAGCAAACTTAACTTTGTTTTCTTTTGTGTTTAACCCATGGGAAAATGCCAATTCTGACAGTACGTGCAAAAGTGTATATAGCCGACGTTCTGCCATATCATTCCTTCACGGAACCTTTCCCTTCCTTGTTCATGTTAATTTCCCAGCTACAATATTGAGTTTTTTGTTTTGTGTTCTATTTTTTAGGTACTGAGAAAATGAAGCGAGCTAAGTTAAGCAGTTATGAACCGTGAGATTCTCAATCAAGGGTCATTCGCGGTTCTGGGTACATTTTTTGTTTGTATACCGTAGCAGAAAAACTAAAAGGCAGGCAGCTAAAGCACATGTTAGGAGAAAAGCACACGAACAGACAAACGTAACAGTCGCCTTGCATGATTCTTTCATTTATTTTAAGCCTCGCGCAAGTGTTGTAAGTCCAAGCCTTGTGAAAAAGTACGTGATTTTTAGTTTGTTTATGTTCAAGTCTTGGGGTCTTTTAATGTAGACTGACATTTTTTTAAAACTGTTGTGTTCGTGCCGGGGAAAATGTAGATCGGCAGATACACTACATCTCTGAACTATACAATTGTCTGAGTTTATTCATTACGCCGTTATTCATTCATATAACTAACTTAAATTACAGTGGTATACATTTTCAAGACTTTTGGCATAGGTTTCATGCAAAAAAATTTAACGCCTAATTTAAATGAGCATTTTTTCACTTTTTTATTTACGTTTTGTATTTTTTCAATAAAAGCGAAAATGTGGGAATTTTTGGCGAGATTTGTATTAAAATGTCCGCTAATAAAGGTGTGTCCTATGGAAAAAGAATGAATCTATTGGTGGATTCGGCCAAACATGGGGCGTGGCTACTTTTGAAGTTTCAATTCTAAAAATTATGCAAATGAGATGTTTTGCTTCCCCCCGAAACTCCTTATTTTGTTATACCTATAACGTTCCACTAAATTGATTTTTTTTAAATGTAATTTTTATTGTACGATTTGTAATTTTTGAAATAAAGGTGAAAACTTTAGAAATTTTTGTACAATTTTTCAAAACATCGGCTCAAAGGGGCGGTGCCTATGCAAAAAGAACGAATCCTATTGGTGGATTCGGTCAAAAAGTGGGCGTGGCTTCTTTTTGAGCCAAGAAAGCTTTTTCAGGGCTTTTCTCCATAAGGAATAACGTTGTATCAAGGGGGTCCCCTTGAAAAATCGTCAAAAATTGAGAGCCTCGCCCCTTCCCTGTTCCCAACTCCCTGCTCGGTTTCCTATCCCTAATATTCGACCTCGTGATGCCGAAGCTTCACAATATCGAATATGGGTATAGGAACCTTGCCGGGTATAAGGTACAGAGAAAGGGAGCCATTTAATCATTCGTTTTTTTACGAAATAAATTGTCTCGACCGGGTTACGAACCTGCGACCTTCCGATCGCAAGCCTTGCGTTTTATCCACTCGGTCATACGCTTATATTTTAAGTGTATTGAAACTTCTATAAATACTATGAAGTAAGCTGGCGGACTATATATTTAAGTAAGTACTCCATATTTCGTTCGATTTATAAAAATCTCAAGTCGTTTAGCTGTATCTTGTAGTCTTTAGGAGTTTGCATTATTGTGTTATTTTTCTTTGTATGTATTTGAAAATGTAACATCAAAACATCCTTACGTAATTTTTGCAAACGAGTCAAAAATCATTCAAAATAGTAACAAGGTCATTCGTTTGCTTCAAAATACTTTTATTAAAAGCTCGCACATACAACACACTTTTCAAATGACACTCTATGGTCGATGTGGACAGTAAACTTAACTATTGGCTAAAAGTAGATAGGTTTAAAGTGTGTCTTACTTGCGTTTACATGATGTGCAAAAGTGGTTGCCTTGGAGTCTTCTATTTACGTACTCTAGAATCAAATGAAATCGTAGCCTTGACGTAAGATGAAGTATCTGCAAAATCAAACAAGTATTACCTGAAAGATTACCACAAGTCATTCTGCAGCTGTTAACTTACTTATAAATTAAGTTAATTCCACCTCTACTACACGTAAACGAAAAGACTAACAATACGAAAGACTTCGACGGTAACTAAATTTCACAATATCGCATTTATTCACATTTGGCAAAATAATGTACGCTGACTAGCTCGGACAACTTTCCCTTTAGCTTTGCTCTTGCGGCACTTGTAAAAAATAAACAAAAAAGGGAAAAACGCTCGAAACTGAAACTCAACTAGTATCCTCTCCTGCCATCACCTTATTTCACCTTGCTGAAAACAAAAACAAGGAAAACAATATGTGAAATCTTCCACTGTTTACTGCAAATGTACTCTTTGTTTTTGCCCCCTTCCCCGCGATATATACTTAACGACACTGACGATACGTTATAAAGTAGTTCCATGATAAAATAACCTAGTGTCGTTGCCTTTTTTTGGGAGCGGATTAATAAAGAAGCCTGTATGGAAAAGCGAAGAGCAGGACATAACTCTTCTCCTATAGAAAGCCACGTTATACGTAACAACACTGGTCTTAAACTTTCTCCGCATCGGTCGGATTTGGGAAAGAAAAATATAACACTAAAAAAAGTGGCCCAGTGTCCTGGCACCACGACTTCGTTACCCCTTCATCTTCCACATCGGTACGAGGCACTTCCCACTCTCGTTTCTTAAGCTGTCTGAAAGATCTTCTTCCGGAATGCAAAGCTCTTCCCAATGACAGCACCCAAAGAATTTAAACATCCGTGCTATGAGCCAAATGATGTGAAGGTAATCCGCTCGCACTTTTGCCTTTAGCAAAAATCCCGCCCAAGAACGACGGCTGGGTATTTAACGCCTTCGGGTTGGATGCCATCTGCACGTTCACATGCGCATGTGCATGTAAATGATGCACGGTACTCCGTGGACCGCCGTGTAAGGCAGCGGGAGGCAGGTTCTGAGGCGAAGAATCACGACTTACGGACGTCACAGTGCTCGTACTCGAGGACTGGAAAGACACAGACATGCCACTATCCAATGAGCCTACACTGCCACGCCGTTGAGGCTTATCAACTGCGAAAATAGGGAAAATACAAAGAAAATCAGACAATTTCGTTCAAACAAAGGTTTGGAGTAGCCAAATCTTACGAGGGTCATGCATGTCCAAGAGCGAGTTGGATAAAGTGGATCGTTTAAGTGCTGCTTCAGGTCTTAGCAACGCATCTTTATCAGTTGGACGAAGCGGGACTGCAGCGACAGCTAATACTTCCACGTCTGCTACTCCACTGTCGCGGTTGTCGCGATTGGAAGAAGAATAGTGAGCTTTCACTTCGTTTGGCAGACGAGACACCCGTGTCGTGGTCCTCTGCTTGTCCAATTCACCCTCTATGCGCAGCGTTTCCATCTCATCCATTTCCAAAATGGCTTCGCGCAGATCCTCCACAAACTTGAGGCGATCGTGATCGTTGCGCGCATTGAACATGATTAGAACCTTGTTATCCACGCGCTGTACTAACCTCAGCCCAAACGAGTAATCTGGAATCGAGAAATCGTTAGTTATTCCATCGATGAAAGTAAATAAAACTGTAAATATGCTGCAAAACTTACTTGGAGTTTCGAAGAATGAGACTTGAAGCCCAACTAACGTAAAACTTTGGCGAAAAGTGTACGTTATAGCGCTCTTCTTCTTCTGGAAGATCTTGGTGACTACCAACAAATCGTTGAAAAGGAAGACTTCTCTCTGATGCAGACCAATACGCTCTTTCCTGGACGCATCCGCCACTTCGTATAAGCGACAATAGCACACGAGTCGACGATGAGGTAACACAAGATTCTGAATCAAGGAAAAAAAAACAAAAAACATTAAAAATGAATTCATAAGATAAAAATAAACAAACGTACCGGTTTCTTGCCTACGACGCTTTCTTGTACTTTCATCACTTGGGTCACGTGATCCGCTCCTGGTTTGAAAGGAGTGACTTTGACTCGTTCGTAGATGCCGACTAGCATATCGCGTTCAATATCCGTCCCGTCATCAATCCCTCTCAAGTTCTTGATAAAATCCTCGATTTTCATGCGTCGCTCCGGTTTGATATTGGGCGTATGCAAATCCGTGTTGAGCATGATGATGGCGAAGGCTAACACGAACACAGTATCCGGGCTGCGAAACCGCGTTACCACATCACGATTGCATAAACAATAGCGCTGACCAAAGACTTCCATTAAACGCTCAATCTTTTGCGCTTCGCCAGGCATGCGGAAATGTGTTTGGAATTTTCGCAAGGCCACGTCCACTTGCAAGGCCATTAAATCCAACTCCTCCACAAAACAACTGCAGCGAAAAATAAAAAATAAATAAGGAATTGGTTGAAGATAGCTTTCGATATAGGTCTCGGTCGGCAAACTTACTCGAGCGTAGCCATGTTGAATGCGTTTTGTAGATTTCCTAAATATTCGCCTATCATTTGCTTGCTCAATCCTTTGCGAGTGATCAGGAATTTGGCCACAGCTCGAGGCGAGTTTTCCAGAAAACCACGTTGAATCAGGTACGTCACTCCACGGTCAGGTTTCTTATTAAACAGATTCAAGCCAACACGATATTGGCGCTTGCGCAGATTCTCCAACGCCTGTAAAGTAAACACAATTTGGAAAAAAACTATCTTTAGCGAATTCAAGCAATTTAAGAGTTCAACCTATTTCAAGTAAAATAGAGTAAAATAACAAATTTAAAACAAAATTAGAATAAAAAATAAGGAATTCTAATAACAATAATACAAAAATAAAATTACACACGAAACAAATTAGAGTAGAAAAATAAATTTGAAACAAAATTGGCCCTTACACTTCAGAATGCACAATACTGGGTTAAGGTTATCCATAGTGTGCATTCTAAAGAGTCACCCACGAAAGGTTCTGCACTATGAATGGCAGTCAGACTAGATTCGTCGGGTGGTATTTAGACTGTGGGGGGGAAAGAGTACAAGTACCACAGAAAATTATAATAAAATAAAGGAAATAAATTCTGACAAAAAATATGTAACAAATTATAATAAAATAAGGGAGAACAATCATTACCTTCGCGTTCATAGCGACGGTATCGCCCACATTGGCGTAAATTGGCGGTAAGAAGGGCGATCCATGTGAAACGGACTCGTGCAGGTACCCTGTGGTATTCTGTCCCTCGCTCGAGTCTTCGCTCGTCTCGGATACATTGGAAAACCGTCGTTCTTCTTCGCTTTCTCCGGGTCGCCCATCCTGGCTAGTACTGTGAACCATATGCGTTTGCAATGGGCGTGCCCAATGTGGTACAGAAGCTGGTCCACATCCAGCATCCGGCAAGGAACTCGTACTGTTCGAGCTACTACCGGATTTGACGCTGTTCTGACTGCCACTCATGTTAGGTGCCGTGGTCGCTCCGGCCGTGGACGAACTCCGTCCATGGCTATAGTTTACATTGGGTTCCTGAACGTAGGGCGATCCTCCTTTGGAGCTGATGGAAGAGGTCCGGCGAGGTACTTGCGGAGGTACTTTCTTGCCTCCCGCATTACTCGGGTTCGCTCGGTGCTGGGGCGACAGGGTCCTCGCTCCAGTCACCGTTCTCCGTACCACGGATTCGCGGCTCAGTTGACTCGTCTCCGTGTGATGACTAGGACTGTAAAACTGGTCCTTGGCAGGACTCGACTGTTGTTGGGGTGAGCCCATGGGCGTGTAGTAGGACGAGGACGCGGAATCGTCCAAGTTGCCATGTCGCATGCGCACTCCGCTCCCGGCACTCATACTATGGTGCATACTCGGCGAGACCGACGCAGCGGAAGGACCAGCCGGTCCTATCCAGTGATTCGGATGCTGCTGAGGAGGCACAGCTCGCACGGAATGAACGCGATGCGGCGGCCGACCCCGGTAGTAATTCTGTTGGCTGCTAGCCCCAATAGGCGGTGATTCGGGTCCGTGTGGTGAGTCCAACGCATTCGACAGCTCTCGGTAGAGCAAGTCGAAGTGGTTTTTGATGGTCAGCTCCGCGTCGGAGCTGCTCGACTCGGAGCGGTTCAAATTGTTGAGCGTCACCGGCGCAGGCGAGGGAGGGGCGTTCCCGTTCGTCTGTGGATAGTAATCCGGCCATATGTCACTGTGTAGACGTCGACTCAAGCGTCGCTCCGCTTTCGCCATGGCAGTAATCGCCGCGAACTTCCGACGCATCGTGTAATGGCGGAATGCGCGCTGAATGATCAATGCAGCGTGGCTCGCGCAGGCTCGGCCTCCGTACTTTCGCTCCAGCATTTCAATCTGCTTGTCTAGTAAATCCTGGGATAATTCGTACCTAATTTGGCGACAAATGAAGAGAACATTTTGAAGTGTTTTTATTTTTGTTTTAGTTTATTTTCAGGTTCAGATTCTTTTCAAAATTCACGTCAAAGTTGATTTCAAAGTTCAGATTCTTGTGGTTTGGGAAGTCTTGCGGTTAATTGGCGATAAACGTGGACAACATTTTAAATGCTTTTATTTTATTTTTTTTCAGTTCAGATTGTTGTGGTTTGGAAAGTAGTATCGTTTGTTGCGCTCTATCTTACCCATTTTGCGATCTGGTGCGTTTGACCACTTCCTCTGAACTGCGAGCGGGAGTTTTCTTGCCCGAGTTTTGCGCCGAGGTTACTCCATTGAGATTACCGCGGCGCACCGTGCCTGTACCGACCGCCGTTCCCGGATATCGGTGGGAATTGGTGGGAGTCATGAAATGTGGGTCGTAAGCATCTTTAGGCACGTTTGAGGGCGGTCCAGGCCCACAAGCTGGAGCTTTTTGTGGCGTACTATATAGAAAAAAAAAGAATTTAAAAAAAAAGAATTAAACATACTGTGCCAAACAAGATTATTTGACCTTCCTTAATGATCCTTCTAACGATTCGTAGCACGAATCCCATGTCGCAACGAAGGGATTCAAACTCACCAGATGAACCCAGATATGCAGATCAACATCCTATTAACCCCAATTTACGTATTTTCCCAAAACCACGCTAAGAATCCTAAATTATTGCAGAATTTACCAACGAGGTCCTTCGCCTTGCACGACGGGAAAGAGACTGAAAAACATCTTGGTGCATTTCAATAGTGGGCAAGTCTGTGCAGGTAGGACTAGTACACGTAGAGTCAAATCAAAAACCCACAACCCCACCTTTTAAGTCTGATTCGGGAGACAATTACAAAAGAAAAGGTCCGTCAAGAAAGGCAGGTGGTGTGCGAGGTGTCTTACGCCTCGTGGAATCTTATAGATAGCGTGTAGCGCACTTTCGGGGCTCTTGCTTCTCCCTCCTTAGCCACACAACATGTGGTACGTACAGTACAGTGGGACACTGGGTCTCTAAAAGACTGCAACACAAGCCAGACATCTGCCACGCGCTCTTTTTTCCTCCCAACCTTTCAACCTTGTGGTGTGTGTGCCTGGTTCAACCGGTTCAACAATTGCAAACCCTGACTCGGGCTACCATCTGGAACTCCTTGCATTCCAAACATGTGTTGCTGCAACAATTACTCTTTTCCTAGTCATTTCGCTTTTATTAGCCCGACCTCGGCCGTTAAAAAAATATATAATTAGTGCTAAGAATAACCGAAATATGAATCCATCCAATCCGAGATTTTCAACTTCTTATCACTTACTCTAAAATAATAAAAAAACACTATAAGAATATTCTTCTCTTTACAATTTAATACATAAACTTTACGTAAACATAACTCACAATTCACTCAAGTTCTACAGTATTTTTTACAGAAAATATGACATCCTGAGGACGTGGCTAATTCACTAAGACTAACTCGAGAAAATCTCGCTAATGAATAAATGAACTAATTCTATAATTGAGAATATAAATTATGAATAATAATATTAATTCTATAAAATTGTACTTTAATTTTAACTGAAGTAAATTTCAACTTCCATAACGCTTTAGTTAAGTAAAAAAATTCCACTTTATGTTAAACTAAGTATAAACTGTTAATGGTAAATTAACGTTAAACTATAGTAAACGTTAATTCAGTTTGGTTTGGATGACACAAGTTAGACACATCGTGTGAAAGACAAGATTCAACCGATAATAACTCACTCATTTACTAACAATGTAAAATTTAATGAACGGTGAAATATTTTATTTTTTACTATTACTATTTTATATATACAACTGACAGTCTTCCTCTTCGACCTTATGACAATCGAAAGAAGAAAAGTGACGCTCTGGGCACGCCCCTTCAAAAAAACGGCCGCGCTGTGTCAGTGCCCAGCCTATGATCAATTTAACAAAAGGGAAGAGAAGAGTCGAAGAAAAGATATGGCAAAGCCAGCTGGAAGCGTCAAAGGGCAGCTGCAGGCATCTGAGGTTTACTCGGGTGACAAAACGCACGCAGAGTTGAGAGACCTACTGCTCCCTAAACTGTGGCGTTGCTTATTAACATACACCCCACACACCCACCCCTACTTATTTCAATTACTACGCAGCCGTCAGAACCCAAAAATCTCTCCCCAAAAATGGCTTAATTGACTTCCAAAAAGTAGGCTGAAATGGTCAAGGACATCAACTTCGTTGCTCCAATTGCTCAACTATGTAGGAGGGTAGATGTAGGGGGTCACGAAGGCGACAAATTAACCAGATGGGGCTCAAGATTGAAAGCTCATGATAAGAACGCAATTAAATTCCTAGATAAATGCACAGGACCAGGTTTGCTAGACTGTGAATAATTTGTCAGGTGGGACAAGCAAGTTTTAAGCAGGAAACATCCCCTAAGGGGCCCCATAATCCAGTCAAAAATACACTGCAGGAGGTAAACGGAGCCTGAAATGCCCCAAACCGAAAAACCTATGGGCTCCCTTTTCTACCTCCTACGTATAAATGTAAATATAAATATAAATGCCTCAGCTCGGCAATTGTGTCGTGTCCGTCCCTAAAACCCTTCCACGTGTGACATATTCATGGGACCCTTTGCTTATTTAAGGCTTTTGTGCCAGAAAAGGCAGGCGTGATGGTAACCCCTAAACGCCTGATATAGACTGAAAATGTTATGCATCAAAGTCCAAACCTTTTTGATTCTGCATTCCAACCCCAAACCTTTTGGATGACGCGTGACTTGCTTATATTCACGCTACAAACATAAAACTGTTGAAATTTGTCCCATTTTCTGTGTTCTGAAGCATTTGATTATACCCAAATCCGGAATCATACGGTTATTGTACATATTTTCTAAAGCTTTTCATCCCGGAATCTCGTATTCAAATATTTGGCTGACAAGTAACCAGGTCAAATTCGTTGGTCATGATGCAAATGTGAGCTCGCACTACCCCATAAAGCATTGTTGGGTCCTGTCAAGAGTCTGGGAACCTTTTACCGCAATCGCAGCAGGGGGGCCCCGTAGACCCACACAACAAGGATGGAACGAAACGTGCAAGATTACACCAGCTCCATACAGTCCCAGGTAACTTAAAGCTTAAACGCAAGCTAAATGACTATCCCTTCAATTGCGTTGGCAACCTTATCCACTCTTACCATCTCCGAAGACAAAGATAATAAAAATACTTTCTTTTCGTTTTTACCTTCGCGTGGGTAAGTTGGGAACATCCAAACCTAAGCCACAGAGCAAGTGCCATAATCCTGAGCTGCTATTACTCGTCGGAGTCTTGCTTTTGGGCGTATTGCCAACTTTCCAGCGCTGCGTCGCGTAAATATCAGTCATTTCCAGGTAATCCGGGCGTAGTAATGCGCCAGCATAATCTCGGTAAGACGACCGTAACCGTAGCGGCTGACACGGCGCAGGATCAGCCCCAACTGGGCTCGCAACTAAAGAAATCACCACCATTTTGCCAACAGTTTCTTCACCATTTAATACAAATCCCTTTATTATGTGTTCCAAGACGATTTCTCAGAACTTTCAGACGAAAACCAAAGAAGAGCACCAAAATGACTTCCACAGTCCGAACACATTGAACGCCTAATGCGTCATTTCGCAGTGACGAGACTGTAGAGGAGGTAAAAGCATAGAGACCTCCAGCTGAGTTTCTTTGTGCTACAGTTCTGTCTTTGGCATGTTTTTCTAAAATAAAAAAAAATCTTTTTGTCCACTTCACTGTGTCATGAGAGGAGGGAGCTATTACGGGATGAATAAGAAATCCGAAAAACGTGATATCTTCAAACAAGAAAGGAGCTCTCTTTTTAAAAAATGGCGTCAATTTACAACCCAAAATGCTTCAGATCCTCCTCCTCTATCTCAACAATTGCGTTTCTCGTTCTTTAGGTTTTTCATTATTTTTTTTTATGAAGGGGGAATGAAATACGTCTTCAAAGTGAAAATAGAAGAAAGGGGGCTTTTAATCCGTCAAAACTCATAGTAGTAAAGGTTTACAAACCGCCTAAGAGCCCTTCGACAATGCCACACACACTAGCTGTGCAACAATAGGAATGAGAATCTCAAATTCCACTCAATTGAAGAACGAATGCTTTTGATCCTCGATATGCACTTTCTCACAGTCAAAACCGCTTATCTTCCCTCGCGTTTCCTCCAAATGTTCAACAAGGAAAAAAATAATAAAAAAACATCTTATCATATTTTCGAATGCCAAAGTTTCCCAACTTGTAATCTTTCGCTCCCTGTCAACAGCGGTGACTAACTCGGAAATTATTCATATATAAGTAAAATATTTATATATAAGTTTATAACATTTATTTTATTTTTTATTTATATAAGTTTAAAATAATAATATTGATATATGTAAACCTCCAGGTGTAACTTGGTTTGAAAAGCAAATATGTGAAGAACTCGTTATTATTTACGCTAATAATTTACCGCAATATTTTTTTACTGCGTCTCTTGTCCATCATAAATTAAAAGAAACGAAATTAACAGGTGAGAAAAAGGCTTTTAAACGCTGTGGGGATGTTTCTTGGAGCAGAAAAGGCCAAGGACGTTGTCTACCAAATAACACTCTAAAACCCGTTGTCTATGCAAATTTGCCTAGGCTTTTAAAATAGAAAAAAAATACACGTGACCATAAATAACACCACCTGTTTTTTCCTGCGTGATTCTCAAGCTCAGAAAGTGACACAGAACTTGACAATTGGCATGCTAGATAGAGATTTGACAGAAGAAAGTGCATTTGGCGAGCCCAGGCGACAACGGGTTTCGCAGCCATGGCCGCAGAATTAAATAAAGAAATTGCCATGGCGAGACGCGTTCACTCCAGGGCGCCTGTCTTCAGGCTCCGCCCACCCTCCTCCCAACATCCTTTTGATTTTTTCTTCAACCCTTTTTCCTCGCTAAACACATTTTCATTTCAAAGTATAATTCCTTTAACATCACAAAGCTCAAAAAGAACAATTTAAAAAATAGAGAAAGATGGGCGTGGACTACGTTTGTCAAATCCAACTCCCAAAAGTCTTATTTGACGTCTTGAGATGTCAACGCCTTATGCAAATCTCGTTTGTAAAATAACACGGAAATTGCATCCTTTCCCTTCGCTTGTCGTTTTTTTATCAACTCACTTATGTAACTACTAATTTTAACCTCAAAGAAATATTTTAAGTAGTAAACGAATAATAATTATAAATGATAATTCGAACGATAGTAACGAATAAGAATTTACTTGATGAAATGCATCTTAACGCATCAAATAAATTCGTTAATAAATTGTAATTTTCCCCTAATTTTTTATTAATGATGTTCGGTCAAAGGGTTCATGTTGTACGACCTTTCAGGAAGGTACTGAGGGTTAAAAAATTTCCCGGAAAAGGAAATTGGGCGCGTGACTTGAACGCATGCGACGCAGCTGTTTGTTGAAAGTTATATCCACTATAGACTCTGAAAGAGGGAAAAAGGCTCATGTGATCTGCATGTGTACGTAAAAGATCACATATTGCACCCTGGCAGGAAGTTGTTGAGGTCCTTTTTGGTAAACTTTCCACCCTCAAAACCTCCCATTTGCAGTGCATATGCTCTATACTCTCTCAAGAGTCGCCCCGAACTCTTAAGAGAAAGCTGATGTTGTTCAATGAGATATGCAGATACGCTTTTGAGCGAAATAGGATGCAAAGTGGCATCGCTCTGCCTTGAGTTTTTGTGCTCTTCTTCAGCCTCTTTGTCTGATCGTCTTGGAACCACAAAAGGAATGCTTGAAATGTTGTTAAGTACAGTACCTCAATTTTTCTTTCCAACGCAAAAGATCGTTTCAAAACGATTTCAAATGGGGTTAACCTTTATCCGACCGACTGTGCTGATAAAAAATAGCGCACTGAGAATGCCAAAAACTGGTGAATCACACACACCAAACAACGCAAAAGATAACAATACACGACGTTTGGAATTCCCGTACTGTATAAACGTACCTAAACAGCACGTACAACTCACAAGGCGCAACTGCGCTAGCGATGGCACAGACCTGCCAGGAAAACCCCAGAACCTTGCCCAGGCCACGCCTCCGGGCAGAACAACGCTACCACTACCACCGACCATAACACTATCCATCCCTTTTCCGCCGTTGACCCTCTTTTAATTGTAACCTTAGTCCTAAGCACGTGTCCACAAGTTGGTCTTTTGGTTCATTCCTTGGTTTCCAGCCGGAAAGAAACGCCCTTCCCATTCTTCTCTAAATCTAAAACGAATTTTTTCTCTAATTTCCAGGTTTCCAGGTTGCAAAAAATCCGTTGAGCTCTTCGATTTCGCTTAACCGTCAGCACAACAACATATCCTACCATCCCACCACGCCTTATACCTTGTAAGGTAAATAGAAGTTGTACCGAGCTTTTGTTTCGTGCAAATAACAAAAGACGGTTCTCAGTGTACTAACAATGACGCTTCATGTGCTTGAAAATGTCCAGGTATATAAAGAATTTCGTATTTTGGAAACTCTTATTGTAGGTTTGTCTGAGCGCCCAAGGCTCGTGGCTGTCCTTTCGAGATGGCAGTGACATGAGAGAGGGCAATTTATCTGTAACCTCAGGCAGAAGACTGACAAAACAGAGGAACTTTTGTGGGTCCAATTCGGGGAATTTTCGAAACATAGTAAGGAAAATGAGATAAATATCCGTGTTACTTATAGATATCGTATTTCGAGTGTTACTAATTATCTGTCTTCATTTCTTCGATGTTCCCACACTAATCGCGATGACATCAGCGAAAACGGCATGGAACACGACACTGAATTACGCTCGTAAAGATTCTCTTACCTATAAAAAAAGAACATAAAGAAAATACATTAGATAAGAGTCACATTAACAGGGTACAGATAAACCTATACGTAATAACCATCCTAAAACCACGCCTTACTCATAAATGTCACCGATTCAGCCGAATGTCATGTTTATGGCAGTTACAGGGGGAAAAGGGTGGAGCCTAGAAACCAAAACATACCCTATATACTACCGCTTACTTTGAATTCTTTACGCCTTCCGGCAGAGTACTTTAGGAATACGCCGACTTTTAATTTTTTCTCATATATCTACTTCCGTTACTAATTTAGATTTAAGCCTACTTGGAATATTCTCACGCTTTTATAATGATAAATCGGTAGTTAAGTTACGGTTCCTTTTCTTATGTCTAGGCTAGACGGGACAAGTTAATGATCATCAACTCCGAGTTAATCCTTCTACCTGAGTTAAAGACATTGAATTGGCGTGTATTTAACTTGGCTGTAAGGATTAACTCGGAGTTGGTGATCACTAACTTGTCCCGTCTAGCCTAGGCATTATACTTTTTTCTTACAATGTTTTGAATTCAAACTAATATACTCCGTTAAAAACAAGATCTCAAAATCCTGCACCGTACAAATATTTACACTGTGTAGGTTGTCCCAAGGAGCTTGGGGTTGTTTCGAGACTTTTTTTCATGGTAACTTGACTCGAGCAAATCAAATGCTAAGCAAATAGTACTGTATAGCAACAACATACGAAATTAACCATTTCCCTTAAATTAACAACCCGATTAGGTTGTTTCACCCCAAAATTCTTAAAATTACTTACAATTCATGAACTATTCATGATAGAATGATGAATTCACTTATTCCAATTAAATACAAATAGAATACTGAATCTATCCAATTAACATAGTACGTAACGCTAACATCTAAAACTGAAAAATTACACATGTCTGTAAACATATGTGTGTTAAAAATACAACCGTGAAAATTACTACACATACCTTTGTTTTCTTAACTTTTTTTTAACATAAACACCACATATAGGGCAGGAGTTGGGACAAGGGGGCGGAGCCTAAGACCTTGAACACCATTAAAGCTATTTTTCCAACAATTAGTTACACACGCAGCTGACCTACAATAGGAATACGTTCACACATAATCATACGCGGACTATTCGCCACTGACAATGGGCCACCTTTCGTGACGTCATATCACAGGAAACCTATTTTGTCCTCTGTTCATCCTAGCTCTCACAAAACAACTGGTACAACGAACCTATCGCTTTGCGTATTGCACCTAACCTTGAGTGTCTGCTACGTTTTCCAACGTGTAAAATTTCTGTCGCTAAGGAAATAAAGCGTGTTTTTTATGTCACCACGTTCGCCACACAAAAGGTATACCCCGCTGAAAAGAAATAAAAATCTGACCGGATGACCATTGGCACCCAGAATACGTCGTATTTTTAGCCCTCTAGGAGACCTTATAACAGCACATGTCTCCACATCAGCACGTTCGGCTTCTCGACTTTTTAGCGTTTCTCAAGCACTCAAAAATTTCAAGAACTTCCTTGAAAACTTCGCATTTCCCTCCATGCTCCAACACGTGAAAAAAATAGAATTGAATCATAAAACAAAACCTTTTTTCCACACAAAGTCAAAGATTCACATTACCTAGTAAACATGGAGAAACGACGAAACTTCCATTTGAAATTCATTGTTCATAAATGTCCGCAATGTCTATACTTTAGAACTATAACTCGAATACCTATTGTCCCACCACTAAAAAAATTCACACAACTACAAAGAAACAACCTAATAAAACACTCCACAATCTGGACCAATGGACTGGCAAACTGGAACTGCAGCTAGCCACTACTTATTCATTGTTGGAGGGTTGAAATGACCTCTGAAAGGGACACCAAATCGTCGCTAGGACGTTAAGAAGGTTTCGCGAGATGAGGTCAAAAGGTAACTGTCCCTAATTAATACGGGGTCAAAAATAAACCAATATTGGCTACAAGAAAAAGGGGCACAGTCTTACATGACTGGCACCTTCGGTGCCACTGGTTTCTATGTAAAGCATGCAAGTCCTGAAACTATACTCCAAGATGACTTGGAAGTCGACTTGACTTGCAAGTCCCCAACTACTGGCAGCTTTTGCGTCGTGATCCGACGATCCGGATTCATTTTAAAGCGTGTAACAAAAGTTGGAAAGAGACACAGAACAGAGAACCCGCCAGTGGCGCTCAGGACAAAAGGTCAACGACAAAATGAACCAATCTTGGTCATAAAGTTTGACTTTTGTAACCGTTACGAGAGCCCGACACTTACACTCATTCATAAGGTGCTCAAAAACAAAGGATCATACCTGTGCTTAGTTTTTGAGACAGAAACCGGATTTTTGTAGGTCGGCTTAATCGACCAACGTTTAAACCACACTGCGCTCCATGAAAATCGTGTTGGAGCCATTGTTTTAGTCAACCATTGAACCCTCTTAGTTGTAACTTCAACTGTGATTAAAATGCACTTCGAACATAAGAAATCCTGGATTTAAAAAGCGCACGTTTGGAGAAATCCTTGGAAAAACGCTTTAAAAACAATAACTTAACTGAATAACAGACTTGAAAAGTGAGCTTGGGGAAGAGGCTAGTAACACAAGCGAAATCACAACCTGTACTGGGACTCGCCAAACTGGCTCCGCAACAAAAGCTGGCAGCGGTTTGTTTTTCTTTACTTTTATTATCTTTTTTAGTATTATTATGGTAACAACGCTACAGGGCCAGTCTCTTCTCAGGGGCTTTAACAAAGTTAAAGTTACTACCACACCAACCAAACTTTGCCTAGAAAATATACATACAGTACAAGGACTTTTCTTCGAATCAAATGCAAAACTGCAGGAGAACTAATTAACTGAGTATCGGACTCGTGAACATAATTCAAACCTGTTTCTTACTAAACTTTCTAATTAGTACGAACTAAATCCTTGCGAAACTTTGGGTTAATTGCATTTGAACTCGCTTATACTCAGCCGCCAAATCGCAATTAATTCAGGAAAGTGGTATTAATGCTACATTAATAGAAGCTAATAATAATAATCTAATAACATTAATATAATAGTAATAACTATTATTATTTAAACTTCTACTGTTATTAGTACTACTACTACTTAAACTATTATTTACTACTACTATTATTATTATTTATTATAACTATATATTTAAAAAACTATTATTATTATAATAATATTATTATAACTATATATTTAAAAAACTATTATTATTATAATAATATTATTATAATAATATTATTATAACATATAATCAAATATAAATAAGAATATGAATAACATATAAATAATCATTGTTCAAACTTGCATAGATTCTATTAATCGTGCATTGACTTACATTTTAGCGATTTCGCAACACTTAATTATTCGAAACATAACTGTGCATTTAATTCGCAAGTTCGAATTGAAAAATTTCACCAATTTTTAGGGAAATTTAATGAAATATGAAATGAAATTTGACTCATTCTAGAAGCGCCCATTCACCCCGTTGGCTTAAATTAAACTTGGTGACCGCACGAAAAAACTTAATGGTAGGAAAACAAAAAACTTGTATTCTTCTTGCTTGTTTTTTTTCTTACTGCTTGACAACCAGAATAGCTGTGAAGATGAAGCATCATCACCCTGATGGATGAAGACACTCATTTCTCGTATATACGAGCCAACCACAACAATTAACCTTTCCCACCTTTTTTAAGAAAACTTCCATTCCATAAAACACTACAATGAAATAACTTCAAGTTTGAGTAAATTTGAAGTGAAGTCAAACTTCAGTGAAGGGTATCAACAGTTAACTTCTTTCTTCAAATAAAACCCAACGCACTGTTAATCACTGAACTGGAATTTACTGGTCATTTGGCCAAGGCAGCTTTTATAGGTCAGTAAAATCTAGAAAATGCGAAGATTTGGGCCGCAATGATTAATCTTGCTTTACACTTCCGAATTTCTATGTTAAAACCCAATAAAACAAACTGGTAAATAAAATAAAATAAAAACAACAACACTAAATATTCGAAAAACGATCGTGGATGACCGCTGCAACGCCAATTTCTCCTTTACTTAAAAAAAAGTTGCGGTAAATAAGCAACACAACGCATGTAGGCACGCGCGTTTAACTCATTTCCATAAACTCTAAATTAACTAGCACGACCCACAAAGTTCCCTTTTCTCATGGTTTCCATAACGAGGAAAACTTTCCAGCTCTTAACGTACAGTACAGTACAATTACAGTTCCTATACCCCGAATTCACCACGGGTTTCCTTCTCCTTTGCCAAAAAGTATAGCAAGTTGGACACGAGCAAAACCGCAGCATGTGTGCCATGAAAAACAACTGTGGCATCCGCACTTCCGCTCTACCCCTTGGCTCTACTCATCCTCAATTTCGCACGCTTGACAGCATCATACCCACACTAACAAAAAAACAACAAAGGAATGCATACGCTTTGTGCCTTGGCGATCTCCAAGTGCGATAATTAGACCCAAATCGGGAACTCTTTTTTCCCCTTTTTCCATGCCTATACAATTCAAAACCGCCTTTTGCTCTGGTTCGCGGTTTGGTCATTCGCACGTAGCAACTCAATCTATCATGCAAATGCTCCGTGAGAGCAAAAACCAAAAACGCCCTGATTGTCCTAAATTACTTGTCCTCCTTTCTAGCAAACTCCAGCTATACAAGCTCAAGGTCCAACTCGCAAAAAAAAAAAAAAAAAAAAAAAAAAAATCTCTCTTTGGACAGTACTGCTCTTTAGTACCTTTTTAAATTTATTTTTCTTATTTTTTTATTTATTTTTATTTTATTTCAAGTTTGCGATTTGGCAGTTAGTACCTGGTGACGTAAGCTGTCCTTAAACAGTACCCTGCATACGGATTGAAATCTCGGAGATAGTTTTGCCAAGGCTGTGACCCCTTTGCAGTTCTGGCTGCTCGCAAACTTGATGTTTGACTTTGATACACTGATTGGTGATGACTGGCCAAAGTGGAAGAAGATGATGACGAGGCTGAATCCATCCACAAGGCTTCTTGGTACACCAACACATGGTTATCCTCGCCACCAAACATTGCGCAGTGAGCACTTTTCAATCAAGTTGCAGAAAGTTATAGATTCTCGAATTTCGGTCTGCTTTTGAGCGGACTACCAGAGCCTCAAGAAATGAAATGGCCACGCTTGGAACTTCAACAGTTTGGAGAACAAAAGACGACTAGCCGAGAAGACGACAGACTGAGCAATGAAAAGGACGCAGGTGCGGCGTTTGTGTGTTGCGCTGTTGATGTATATATGCAATTAAGCACACACCTCACGGTCGGAAACACACCAGAGCCTTGCCTGTCAATTAAAGTCTCCCACCGGATGCTAATGGAGAGGTGCTCATCTTTCGTGCGTTTCTCTGTCCTTTTTAATCTTTAGCGTCATTTACTCGGCGCTTACGAGAAAAATGATGCCTAATTAAGGAAACCGTGCACGGTAGAGTGGAACAAGGAACTAGCGTATCTACTGCCTGCGTGCGACAGCTTATCAGTGAGTCCAAATCTGGGAGAAAACGAGCCCACAATCTGGTTTTTCTTTCTCAACTTTTCAAGATACGGCTTCTTGATTACTGTTATTGCCTCCGTAGTGTCACGGCACGGGAATCAAACATATCAAACTGACAAGGTTACCTTCTGTTCGCTTTTTAAGTACGATTTTGGACGCCCAATTATAGGGTCAAACTGCCTTTAAAAGGATAGAATTACTTCAGAATCTAATTATTGTAATTTAGACTTATTGCTACAAGCTCTCTTTTTTATGAAAAACAGGTTTTTCATATACATTTTCTAAGAGTAAACCATACAAAACTATCGCGGAATGGTTCGAACTGCTTTAAGAGTTTTGAGAATTCAATTGCTGTACACTTTTAATAATTCTAACCAGTTTTTAGTATTTTACAAATAAATTCCCTTAACTCTAATTTAAATTCCCAACTAAATTATGAAATCAGATGTTACATTATCAGGAAAGCTTTATAAGTTAGGATTAGTTTACAGCTCCAACAAATTCAAGTTAAATTAACACATTACTTAAGAATTTCTAGAATTTTACTGTTTCATTTTCCAAGTTTATCATTGACTTTACTCTGATTTCATCATGTAGGACGTAACAAAATTTCAGCTTCTTAATACTGATAATAAGCAAAATTTACTTTGGCAAGTTTCACCAACAATATCCAGAACTTTCAGCACTGCATACCTTCTAATACTTCACTTTCGAACTACTTTCAAGAAGTTTAATTAATGATCCACTTGGTCATTTTGGCTAAAGTAGAAACCGGTATTTTCAAGGGACTATACCAATGGAAATCTTGCTTGGGAGAAAGCTTGCGGGGGAATTTTTAAGAAGGAAAGTAGTGTACGTCATAACGTACTATCGCTAAAGTAAAGCAATAACTAATCTTTTTCCCACGTTTGACGTGAAACCACTCCCCGGGTGAAAAAACAACAACAAAAAATTCCCCAAAGTCTTCGATGATAGTAATTACCTCATCTCCATGAACAACGACCGTGTACGTGTAGGTCGTAACGAGGCTCGAGGAATGACGTGCATTATTGGCACCATAAACGACTCAATTTCCACATAACGGCAGTTATACTGCGCCAGAACCATATTTACTTTTCCCGAAAAATCCCTTTTTCAAAACTGTCGTATGAATTTCGAGATTAACTCAGTGTGACCGCGCACAAATTAACTTCAGTTTCCGACAAAATTGACACTTTTGCTCACCAAATAATCCAAAAATGTCCTTTAATTTAACCGCTTCAAACCAGCTGGTAAATCTGCTGAATCAACTTTATGTGACGTCAAAGACACCTCATATTCTACACGCACACAAAAACACAGCTTTAATACCCAATTCTCATGCCACACCACGCATGCCCACAACTAAAAGCTTGGTAAGAAGAAGAGCCTAAAATCTGCCCATGTTTTCCCGCAGAATCGAAGAATACATTGAAGCTCTTGAGCGTGTGAAAAACTATACTATCCATTAGCCTGAAAACGAGAAAGTGCAACTCACTCCCCAACGATGCGCACCTGTCCAGGTGCACGTTACAGTTTCAACTGAGCTCATTGCTAACTCGCTCCGTAATGTCAGAGCGACGACAGAAAAGGCTCAAAACATCTGCATAAGTGTGGAGGAAAAAAAACACGTTTCGGCTTCGATAACACTTCTAATCTTTTTAACCCAAAAAGCTGTCTATGCCTGCCAAGCAGATCCTATTTAGTTCCAAACTTTTGTAAGCCTAAAATACAATAAAAAATTTAAGAATTCAATTTGAAAAAAAACTTAATAAAAATAAAATAAAAAACGTAAGAATTAAATAAAAAAATAAGAAGAAAAGGAAGAAAAAATCTATCTCCTAATCTTCTCCTTTCTGAAATGGAGCGGAATAAGACGCACAGGTGACGGAAAGAAAAGACTAACTTTTTAGTGCAACTTGGTTCTGCTCTCGCAAATTCGTGAAATGTATATAAACGAGAGAAAGGCAGTCGAGCAAGATATTAAGGAGACCTTCGCCCGGATGCTTATCGCTCGCTTTTAAGTTTTCTACAAACCGGCTTCAGATTGACGTAGTTAATTTCCCAAGGTCTCGCAGCATTTGACCGGTTTTGACTTTTCTATTCGCGTCAAGGCGAAATAAAGTCGTAATCTAACCACTTTTGACACCTGTCAGGTAAAAAGAAGCTTCTAGAAGTGATTGTAATTTTCGGGAGTAATATTCAAGCCGAAGAAGTGGGAAGGCTTTTAGTCCAATGGTGCAGCGCGGCCCGACATACGGTATTCTAAAAGCGCATAACACGTAACCACTTTCTAAAACAGGTACTGTCGTTAGCTCTAAGCTTCCTACTTTCACATGTTCCCTAAAGAGGTCCACTTAGACGCGAGAGAATGGAACTGTTGGCTTCGTGGTCACTTTCGCTCCTTAAAATCCCCTTGTTTGGTAAATAACGCACTCCTACATATGATGAATGTAATTAAAATAAATTAAAACGAAGCGTTATTTGGGTGCAAACTCTACTGGATAAAATCTTGAAAATTATCCAACTATGCTTAGGATAAAAAAGGGAGGATTTGTAAATAAAAAGAGAAAAAAAAAGTGCCCGCACAGAGGATCGAACTCCGGACCCCTGGTTTACAAGACCAGTGCTCTGCCACTGAGCTATACAGGCTTGACATAACGGCGGCCCCTGCCCGTACAAGAGTCCAAAAGAGCGAAAGGGCGAGAACGTTGTATAAAAACATAGAAGACTGGTTTGGGAAAAACTGTATCGTAGTTTTTTTTACTACGAGTTGTAATGCGTATCAATCTCTCAATGTAAATACTAGAGTAATGTGAGAAAGAGACAGCTGGCGTTTGATTGACACAACAGTTGATTTCTCAGATGACTTTTAATCAAAACATCTTATACAGAAAACATCACAGTTAGTCCTGCGTTAGATATTGAAACTATATAAAATTCCATATTACGATTTGCTGGGAAAAGCTTTTAAATATGGAATTGTATTTAGGTAATGCAGGGTTTGAATGACACAGCAATGAACTGCTCAAAGGGCTTTTGAGCAATTCATATGCTTAAAGGGCTTTTGAGCAATTCATTGTTGAATCGAGAAATCTAGGATAGAGAATATTGTGAAATTACCATAGGAGTTTTAGAATTTTTGTTAATTTAAGTTGACAATTACGTAAGACCTAACAACGCGGGTAGTGACTCACAAGTTGGTAAAAAAACAAAAAGAAAACATCCTGCAGCACATGTGTCAAAGCATTTGTTTTGTTAACCAACTTAATGTCTATTTATAACACAATTATTCTTCGTCCAGAACGAATTGGAAGGTCTGGAACAACTGGACACTTACTGTACTAGTGTACTCCGATAGACGTACTGTAGTCCTGCATTAAATGTTACGTAGGAACTTTTATCAAAAAGCCTCACATTTTATCTAACATAGTGTACCGTACGGAACTTTACTAAACTAACCCAATTATTTTCTTATCTTCGTAACAATATGTTGGTCTACAAGTTCAGTTTGACTAGATCGAAAACAACGAGATACCCTTGTTAAAAAAAACCTAGAAGATTTTCTTCCCAAGCTATCTATCTGAAGAGAAAAAAATAGCAATGACATTACAACAATGATGATAGACAAATGGATGTTACCTTCCCCTTGAAGTCCGCGGAGAAGTTGCAGCCATTATCCCGCAAAAAGGTTTCACTCTGCAAAAACATAAACAAAAATAGTCCATTAATCCCATATCCATGTCTTTCCCAAAGCGTTCCAACACGAGTGGCGAACCACAATGTAACCCCTTTCCCTTTTCACTTATTCAAATCAGGCCAATTAACTACAACTAGGTTGGGTTAAACTCATGCGGGTCTATTTGTGTTCTACCTTGTACTGTGTACAGTACTACCCGACAAAGCCAACGATTCTATCCGCTCTCAACAATGAAAACGGCTTCAAATGGTCTCCTGTTGAAATCTTTCTCCCCAACTGTGAAAACTAACCCTACGACATCGAAAGAAAATAAATGAAAAAATCCTTCAGCTTCCTATCACGATTTCAACACAGAGATTCCCACCACAAAAGAGTTCTCCAATAGGCATAAAAACGCAACAATGCGAGGCCTAGGGAAGATAAAAGCTCCCTCTGAAGCGCTGCTCGGACTCAGCCAGAACTAGATCAATACTACCACTATTAAAGCCTATCAAGCCAACCCCCTCCCCCCCCAGCTAAGGCTAGCAAGGGAAGTTGGACCTTATACCAACGTCTCGCAACGGCAAAATAAAAAAAAATGTCTAGACGACATTGGCTTTGACTATCAAACAGCTTGATCCAATTCAGCTTGATTGGCGCCAAAAAAAACTTCAGGAGATCAGAAGCGATGTAAATCTTTCACTAAATCCTCATTTGAAACATATATCCCTATGCACTGCAATCAAAAGTTCGCCAAATCCGTCCAGGTCTGCCCCAGAGGAAGGAACCTAGGGAAATAGGTTGAATTTAGTTCCTTAAGTTCTTGGAAGTGACACTGAAGGGTTAAGCGAGAGCAGAACGAGCGGATAACTTCAATTTTCCTCGCCAAGAGTTGCTTTCGCTCCCTAGAGCAATAAACACGCAAATTTAAAGTGTCTTGCTTCCCCCCTTCATTTAGTACCAGCTTCCTTTTTCTCCCCGTCCCAAACACTTCTCCTTTCTCCGTTCATTTTCCACAGACGCCGTAGACGTCGACCTCTAGCCACCTCGCGACTCTGCCGTACCCTTCGGGTGACTCACTCTTCGACTTCGATTTTCTCTCCCTCGCATCCATTCAATAGTTTCCCCCATGGAGAAAACTATCCCAGAATAAACTCTCCGCAGCTTTGAGTTACGGTAGTTTCACAGTTGGAAAAAAAATCAGGCAGGAGAAAAATTAAATTTTTTGTAAGAGTCTATTATTGATCAAACCAAACCGGCCGTTCTGTCTCAGGTTGTAAATGGGGCGTTACTAAGGCAACCTGCTCTGAAATAAGAAAATAAAAAAAGCAGCACGCACATGCTGCTGGTCCAGTTTCGCTTTCACTCGCACTCACGAAATCCAAGACCGTGTGTTACTCCAGGTAATTTAAATCCCCGGTGTATCTGCACAAACGCCCCTTTTACGAGATCATTCCTGTTCTAAAATAACGCTAAAGAAAATCGATATTTACCCAGAGCGTTTGAGGGCTTCCTGCTCCACAAATTACACATACAGCATCGCCCGGCTAACTTGTTAAGATACAAAGTCCATAACATAAACAAATAATCCTGGTTCTCGACACTTTAACCGCGAGTCACAGCGGCCATCTTGGGTAAGGCTACACAAGAATAGACACTAAACGGAAGCTAATGAATTGCGCAATTGTGGTTCCTTTCCCAAGGATGAGGGGATTTAACAAACGCTGAGCGAGTAGAAATTAGAGCAGATTCTGTTTTCGAACACGGGATGAGAATGACTGTGCTTCCCAACTTGCCGTCAGAGGCGACCGAAAGTGTAACAGGAATGGTTTAGGCTGCGTATATCCTGATCCCGTATCGTCTGTCGTGTGTGAAACGTGTCCATGGCGGGGCGGACGGGAGTTAGCCTAGCTAACGCCCCCTCCTTTTCCGTTTTCTCCAATGTACTGTACATACATGAGAGCGTCCCTTCAGAACCGGCGTCTTTTATTGACGTCGCAGATTCCCCACACAACCCCAACAAGGGGGATATCGAAAGAAACCTTGCATGGTGCTTTTGCCACCACTTTGCCCGGTTCCAATCTCATAAAAAGGGAACAAATCAAAGATAATCCGCACTACGGAAAAGATATTCGCGGTAAGTACGAGACGAAACCAAACGTTACCATGGGCGATGAAAACGAACAAAACAGCAGCTTGGCGCATCAAAATTCCCTAATCCAGTTCTTTATCAACCTAATCCGGGAAATTTCGTTAGGCTTCAGTTCCCCCTTCCAATGTTTATCCCTTGGAATTTGCACACATATATTTCGTTGAAACGCCATCTAACATTATTGTTTACAGACACATGGCTTGTCTACATTACACTGAAACGCCATCTAACGCCACCATTCCCAAGCATATGCCACATCCTTGTTCTTATCCGTTACACATTTTACGAGATTCAAATTCGAATTGGTGAAAGACATACTAGCTTAAAGGTTTAATGTAAAGCCAACTTCTTCTACAATCTAGGCCTTCTGTTTTCCCAAACCTTCCTACTTAAGCGCAATAAAAGACATTCTCCAATGGCTTCTCAGGGAAACCAATATAAAATCGTAGCTCTCTAGTTGTTATGCCAGATGGAAACAAGAGTTTACATCGGTAAAGTTGGACAACGGTTAAGGACCGTACCCATACGGCACTTGACCCAATCTGGCGCATTGCAGGAGTAAGTTTTACAACGCAAAAAGCATTTATATGGTTTTATAGGACGCTGTAAAGGATTTCCAAGTCTAGGGACAGAAAGAGGGAGTCTTGACTCTTGTTTCCCGCTTTTCCAAATTTTACTCCAGAAGAACAAACTGCGACCATGTGCTGAAACTTTCGGGGATTTGAAGCCCAAAGGACCCTTAGTAAACTTGACGCCTTTTTTAAAAAAAAGACTAAGTGTGGGAGGAGGGTGTAAGGGCACCTGTTTTCTTTTACTCGCAAAGAACTCCATGTAATTCCACGACCCCTATATCAGGGCCACCCCTAAAAATCCTTAGTGCCATAATTCGTTAGTCAAGACCTAACTCAAGAGAAAGGAAGTTTCTGAATAGTTCAGCCTTGTGATGGATTGGGCAGTCTGCCTTTGCTTGGCAGTGAATGATCTCGAGGCGCTGATGCAAATAACATTTTGGTGCTTCTTTCAGTGCCCTCATTCACGAAACCCAGCTCAGTTTTCTATGCCTTCTCCCCATTTTTTTCAGCTTTCCATAACAAAGCGAATGGTGGCCAGTCAATCCTTCAAACCTTTAGCTCCCAACCTATTTGAATCTCAATGTTTACATTAAAAATTCAAACCTCACAATACTGTTTTGAAAAATACTGAAGTAATAAACTATCACAAACATTGACTAAACTCGAGACAGCTTTCCATGAAATGTAATATTCCAAAGCCTAAGTAAGACGTTCTCAGTTGTGAATTAATTTAGTAAAATAAATCACTGAATCTTAAACAGAATTCCCAATAAATTCAAATTCTGCCTTGGTTGAAACTTTAAACCGATAAATAATTATCGTTTTAAGCCATTTCAAATCACCACTCGAAATCTTTGTAGGCCTCAAAATCTAGTGTATCAAATTAAGCAACGTTTAAGGCTACGTGTCAATCTCGAAATGCAGCCATTTAAACTTAAAATGTCCAAACTTCCTACAATTTGATCCCTGAATGTTTATTTGAAGCTTCGTTCGCGCCTTCTCACTTTGATCTTCAAAGCCGCTCGTTTGTAAGCTTTCAGTAACATTTCTACTGCAAGTTTCCGAGCAAAAATTCGCACTTCGTAGATACGCTTTGTGATTTCCGCACAAACACTTATCGCCGAAGCGGTAGAAAAGGTGGGTAAGGTAGTACTTTCATTGTCAAGTGTTGACGACATTCCTGTCGAACATAATATTGTCCTTCTCCAGTTCCATGTTTATGCTTGCAAGCCCGCAAAATATGTTCAAAATGTGATTCATGATCTTCTCCCGGGAAGAAAACGCCCGTTTCCCAGCACATTATTCAAAATACCCTGCTGGCCTCTTGTCCTGTCCATCTTTTTTCCCACCGTTTTCGACTCTTTCAATGTTCCCCCCGCCTCTCACTATTCTTTACTACGAATTTTACAACAATATTAATGTGTCTTACAACATTTTACCGAGAATTGAGTTCTTCCATTTCACGAAACTTCTCATATAACTTCAACCTCAGCAAATTCCAAAGTTTTCCAAGCGCCCACAAAAAGCTTCTACTTGAGAGGTTGAAACACATCAACACCCAACATCACTCAACACCTTTTGTTTTAAGAACCGTCTAAGCTCAGGTTAGGTTAAAAGGGTCCTAGAGGTTAAACGACTCCTAATCCTAATGCCTTTTCTCTGGAGCCAAAACATACGATGACTTGACACTTTTCCTTTCCATTTGCCCATTTCCTCCCAAAGTCAAATCAAGTCCTGGAGAATAGCTTGCGAATCAAGCCCAAGTCACCGTGCAACAGCATAGAAGCAGAAGAAGAATAACTACTCGGAAGAGAAACCGGTCGTTGACTCGACTATTTGAAACGCAGCTAATTGCCTGATCATGTGCTCACATGAGTCACAAAATGTAGCACCCAAAAGGTTTCCCCAACCCCTTTGGTAGCTTGTTTCCCGCACTCGAAATAGCCCAATTTGGGATGGTACTGGGTAAATCCCGTCTGAGCTGTAATACTAACGAAAACTCTCCCCAAAGTCAACTCTTTTCCTGCTCTCGCATTCCAATGACAAAATACGTCAAAAAAGGGGGGAGCACTCGGGTGCTGGAATTAACTGAAGCCAAAAGGGTCTAAAATTAAGTCAGAGCACGGGCTCTTTCCTTTTCGCCCTGTAATTTCCTATCAGGAAGTAATTTACAGTAGTCGGAAGGAGACGAAGGAACAGAAATAAAATAAAAAATAACTGAAACTTTACCAAGTGACGAAAACTTAATCGAAAATTTATTACCCATGCCTAATTTTAATTTATTTTCTCATTTATTCGGAGGGGAGGGGGACAAACAAGTTCCCTGTTAAATGACAGAATAACCACAACATCCCGCTTCATTCCATTATTTCCGTTCCTCAGCAGTCAATCCGGATCGTAGCTCTGCGTCACCGCTTGTTTATCGACAACTCAAAACCCCTAATGACGGAATCTTTTGTTTTTAAACAAATCTCTACGAAACATTTATCTGAGCATTACGTTAAGAATACCTTTGCATCAAACCCATTTTCGATGTAAGGAATTTTACGGGAAAAAGGAGGAAAAACAGCGTTTTAAATCGATTTAGCAAGGATAATGATAGTGTGAAGTTTCGTCAAAATTACTCAAATTGGAATCTATTCCTAATACCGCAAAAAACTGTTCTTATCCACTTAACTCGCGGTTTAACCAGCATTACTGCAGTTGCTTCCACAAAACGTTATTATTATATTCGGGTAAAAAGATCTTTAAAAACGCGCGTAATTTCAATTATGTTGGCGTCCTTTGCCAAAAACAGGAACAAATATTCAAGCAAAAATACAAATTAGAAAATTACTTATTGCCCACATCTAAATTAATGTATGCCGAACAAAAAGTAAATTAAGAAAACGTTTTAGACTGAGTTTTTGTATCAACTGAAAACTCAAAAAGTTGATTTTCACAGTGTACGGAAGTTTAGATGGCTCATTTATGGTAATTGAGTTCCCTTACTTTATAATACATAACCTAAAGCTCTAGGCTAAGGGGCAGAGTGAAAAGATTTATCTTAGAACAGATTTTTTTTATTACTTTAATCCCAAAGCTGTCCGGGATTGCCACATCCAAATCTCCTTCATGGGCTACTATTGCACGTTTCTGGTGTATAATATAAGAATATACCCAGTCCAGAAGTACTAGTCTACATACAATAAAAATAATAATAATAAAAAAAAACTTGCCCCACAAATTCGCTTGGGAATTTGGGAGTTGAGAGTTGAAAGACCTGATGCTAATGGGGCGCCCACTACACTATACACTACCCGTCATGCTTTATATGGTCAACTAGCTGGAATGGAGAGGAGAGAGGCGAAAAAATAAAAAAAATCTTCCAAATTGGCTTGGAAAGAGAAGTAAAGACCTATTCAACTTCCACCAAGTTCCGTCTTGGAGAATGCAAATGGTTCCAGACAGCGAGACCCCGACCAGTCGACAACACGGCTATAATTGCTGCCCTTAATTAAAATAGACCTTATAATTTGACAACACAGATGTCTTTTTTAGACAGTTGGGTCGTAAACGATGAAAATTTATATTATGCAGGTAGGGTATACAAAAAGGAGAAAAAATAGTAATTTTTTAACACGTTAGCAACCACCCCCCTTCCCAAATCCCCCCTATGGTTCAAGTTAATTAAGTGCTCTTATGGCTGTCAACGACAGACAGTTTCCAAAACTGACGGCTAAGGAACGTAATTTACAACTTCTAGGCTGAAAATCCCCGTTAGTCATTTGCTTTGTGAAACCCCACGAAATTGGCACAAACAACCCTCAGGCTCTTTAAACGTGTTATCTCACGTGTGCAAAGTTCCGGGGCTATGTTGTCTATTTTGCCACCTCCGAACCTTGTCTCGCTAGTCTGTTTTCGCATGCACTTAAAACTACAAGATTGCTTTTGATATGACATGGTACTATTGGTTATTTTTACACAGTTCAAACTTGGATTTTTTTAAAATTGAGAATTTGTTACCCCAAATTCGAAAGTTGTATAGCAATAGTTTGTGGGAAATTTTGTACCCTTATATTACTGTCAAAATCTGTTGTGTTAATCCTTTTGAAATCGGCTATGTATCCAAAATACAATTTTAGAATGTTTTAAACCTTGTTTGGAACAGGTATACCAGCAGTTAACCCCCCCGTCTTTCTCCCTCGGTAACAACACATAATCTCTCCCACAGCTGCAGATTTTGCCTCGATAAAAGACCTGTCTTTTACAAAAGGGGGCCGCAAGTAGACAAACCCGAAAAAGGAGAAAAACCTGTCAACCTTACCGCTGATCTGCTAGCTTGCTTAATTCGGCCATTTCCAGCTCAAACCGAAGTTGGTTAACTTCAATGAGCAGTGAATCTCGTTCACTGAGCATATGCCGTAGTTCCCTGTGCAAATCACTCACGTGGAGCGTCTCGTCCGCCTCCTCATCTTTTCCATCTCCACTTTTTCCTTCACTCCAGCACTTGGCCGTCGTTTGCGACGCACCCAAACTGCCAATTGATGCACTGCCACTACTCTCTGACCTCAAATCATTCACCAGAATCGCATCCAATTCGTTGATAATCTCCTGCAAGTGCTTGAGTTTATCCGATTCCTCCTCCTCCAAACTCTTATCGGCCATTTTTTGGCCACACTTGGTTATCTCCTCCTTGAAAATCGATCGTGTTGAGCCTTAAACACTGTCTGGAACTCTTGCCAACTCCATTGGCACACTTTTTGCGCCAAAAGACAACACTTTCAGTCGCAGATGCACATCGACACAGTAATCCGCGCTACTCTATTGCAGCCACTAACGCAATATGCCCCGAAAAGCGAACATGTGTTCTACAAAGCCGGGTGGGAGTTAAACTAAAACGCCACCAAGAGTGCCACGGCGAACGCAGCCTCGTCTTCCTTTTGGGCTCGTGTTGTTGAGCCCGGGTTCTCTGGGTGAATGTGTGTATATATGTGCATGAGTGTATAAGATGTGCCGTGGAACGGAAAAGGACGGCCAGTAGGCGTGGCTAAGGGCGTATTTCAAAAGACGATTTCGTTCCGTACCGGGAAGTCCTGCGGCACAAAGCCTATTGGGAAAAAGCCTGCGACTTCCACCAAGGCCAAGATCAGCAGCTTTTAACAAGCAAGTAATCTCGTAAGTAGCTCACTCGTTCGAAACCGGTCTTTCCCAAATTACTCCTCACAGCTCTTTAAAAACACTGGTTTTCCACCTTAGTCTAGTTCTCAGGAAGCAGAACACCGATCCAGATTCCTCCTCATTATCACATGTACTACAAGCACAACTGAATCTGAGCTGCTTATGGATTGCACAACGCCGGCTGCTCGAAAGCATGCTAAAAATAGGCGTAGACTCCTAAAAAACCAACCGTGGCTATTTTCAAAGACGGAAAAGAAAAGCTGTCGGTTTTCTCTATAATCGGGACCTCAATGGGATGTAATTGAGTGCTAATGAGCTAACGACAAGAGCAAACGCAGTTAAAACTGATCCTTAAGTAGTTACAGTACTAGTTGAAAGTTTAAACCAGTCTGTAATGTGGTATATTTGTTGGTGTTACATACTTGTGCTATATATTGTGTTATTTATTTGTGTTGTATACTTGTGTTATATGTTTGTGCTTCAAACCTTTGATAATACATGTTGTATAGGAAAGTTGCAAACTTAGCTTTCGTTGGACATTCCGGATATTGTAAATATTGAACTGATTCGTTTTTAGGAATTTTGCTATCGAAGTGTTAAAGGAAAACATTTGTTCTAGGGGAAAAGTTTAAAAAGAGGTAAAACAGAAGTTGTTTCAGCGTTTTCAAGAAAATTGCTTCACCGAAGTACAGGAAATTCGTGTAAACAGTTCCCTGGAAAAATAAGAGGTTCGGAAGAATTTCGAGGGGATATTGGATCACAATGTCCCCTTCAACATTCTATTAGAGAAATCTTTCGATGTAAGTTATGATAATCCTCAGCCTGTTGTGTCAACGGCTTTTCTGGAAGGCGAGAATCTCGAAATCCAATTTCACGAAAATATTCAAAAGTTTCTCGAATTTCCCTTGCAAAATGGCTTGACGAGTTTCAACAGCTACGGGAGACGCGTTTATCTAAAGAGATAGCACGAGTACCCAGGGTTGGTGTATATAGTATTTAGGTGGTGGAGAGATGCGTGCTAGAAGGCAAACAACCTGCTTCTCAGAATTAGAAGAAAGGGACGTTTGCAAATTCGTTTCCCTTCCGTTGCCCACCGCTGTTCCTCGTGGCCCAATTGTTGTCAACTTGACTATTATTTCACTGCTCTCTTTTTGTGAACTTCTTTGGCAAAGGGTTTGCTGGGATAAATCCTTGTTAGAAACTGTAGAGAGCAAAAAGAAGTAAAACGTAGCGACACGTGCTTAACCGTCCAAGGCTCGTTGCCAGTGCCTTTTTTTCCGCTCAGACTCTCTTTCTTTCTATCTTACTTTCTTCCAAAGTGAAACATGAAAGAGATACATGCAAAGCATCAGTTCTAATGGGCATCTACTCTTTCTTCTCTCTTCTAGGAGCAATCCTACGCCCAGAGAGAAAGACGCCTTTTGTATGTTGTTGGATCCAAGGCATCTCAGACCATCCATTCAGGTGTCACTGAGAAGGTTTTGCCTATTTTTTTTCTCTCTTTTCTCTCTCTGGCTCTGGGCCATTTTACACATACTGCACTCTACGAAAAGACAAAACAAATATTACAAGTACCGGAAACAACGAAACTGGCTTATAAGTCTTCTTCATACCTTTCCCTTCAAACAAACCTAAAGAGGCAATAACCTGCGCGAGAGGAGGGTCATACAGTACTCAAGTACTGTACTTTCACTGCAATAATAACCGGAAATGGTCAACCAAACGACTAGCCCAAGGTTAACAATTATATTTTTATATGCAATTTCGATTGTGTGATACTTTGGCTCTGGTTCATTAAGTCCACCGCCCACATGTCTATAATATTACAAGCACGTCTTGAAACCAAATCCGATTTCTATAGTGCTTAACCTAGGATAGTGCATCATCTGCGTAAAGATGCAAATAAATACAATTTAAGAACAACCTAAATAACCAATAAATAAGTATTCCAGTTGAACATAACTGAAGATTAGCTTTTCAAACAGTCCATACATGTTCAATCCTGTTCAATGGCTCGTTATCTTTTGGTCTGGTATAAAAAAAGGATAAAGAATGTTCCAATTATGCTAACAAGCAAAATCGGGGAGTTCAAGGCAAGAAGGGAAGCCTCATTGTTTGTAGGCAGTCACCTATACGCGATAAACATCTCTCTCATCATCTAATTTTGTTTCCCAAACCACATGGACCCTGATATTGAGGTGCAAATAAAGGCACAAGCTTATCAGACACGAACCGGATGGGTCTGTATACGTATCGTGTTGTTTAGATCCGGTTGTAGTACTAGCTCCATGAGAGTCTATTTCGTTACCCAAAACCCGAAGAGGAGTGCAAACAAGCCACAGTACTGTTTTAGAAGGCTGTCAGTTTGGTTAGATTTACACTCGACTTAAAACGCTTAAGGTCGTTAAAGAAGTCGAGGGTCAAATTTCAACTAATGAACGATGCTTCCGTGGTTAATTGGCCTGACGGCTGTACTTCGTCTGTACTTTGGTATTGGAAGACTACGCGAAATACGCCTCCAGGTAAAATAGAAAAACAAAGATTTAACGAGAAAGGTTACGTCTAAGGTTATAACAGTATTTTATAGTTCGGTTTTTTAGATTTACTGATTACGATTAGTTTATAAATATTCATATTACCTGCTAAACAAGGTGCAGCCACTAGTTTCATCTTGAGGACTTCAGAAAGAAGGAAACTCGTTTTTCAAAACCAAAAATGCAACAAAAACGTTGTGGACGGACGCCAAGGCCAAACCCACTAATGTCAACAACTGCACACAACGAACGCTATTACAAACGCCGCGAGTGTTTTCTCTCGGTTTTGCGTTTCTCACTTGGAATAACATGGTCTATAAACTAAAATCCACTTGCTATAAGTTCCACCAATTAGTAAAAGAAAATGCTTTTGTTGGCATTTTTAAAAGATACACTTTTGAAAACGTTCGAAAGTTGAGGGACGTTGGTGCCACCTGGGTCTTGAACAAATAACTAGAAGTATAGGATATGGCTTGCAATTCTTAGTCTACCCAGCAGATGGCGGGCGCTAACGCGACAATTTATGAAAAAATAGGGAACGTACAACTAAATTTTAATAAGCGCAAGATACTAGGGCTTTCTGAATAAATGCCAAGGATTTAAAGGCTTATTACAGCTTTATGCTTTATTTAAGGGCTTTATGTTTGTTTTGAAATTAAAAAGGACCAATTGGTCTCCTCTGTTGGGTTGCATGCCCTTTTTCCACGCCGGTTATCCGCACAGAAGTATTGAGAAACTAGGTCAACGTTATGAACCTTTTAACTTACTACTCGGGTCATGGTCTCCTGTCGTCTTCTCGGAATATGACCTCACTAAGAAAACTGAAGCTGAAAACCGTTAGCGGATCGACTATTTTTCATAATCTTCCAAGTTTTTAGTCACGGAGGCTATAGTAAAGCTAAAATATTTCAAATTTTTTAAACCCATACAATGTGAGATTTAAATGTTTCCGAAGTGTATTCTTAACGCGTATTCGGATCGAATGGACATTTATGGAGTGTACAGCGCCGTTTCGTGTTGAGACATTTGCGGAATTCGGGTATGGACAAATCTAGCATGGAAGAACACGTGATCCAAGAAGATCCACGTGAACACGTGATCCAAGAAGATCCACGTGAACACGTGATCGCTAAAGCTGACCAGCTTACGGATCTGAACTTGATTTGAACATCAGTGTAACAATGTCGTGTGGGCCTTGTTAGCCGGCCAACGGATGCAACACGATGACCCTTTCTTTCTGGGTCTTATAAAAGCTATAAACAACAACGTGCAATTAGCAACCAGGGTAGGAATTTTAGGCTTTTTACATTGGCTATCTAAATGTCTACCAGACAAACTCCTTGGCACACATGGTTTAAAAAAATCTATAGCTGATTTTGAATCTTTTGCGGAGGTATTTCCTCAGTTCAAGCGATCTGAAAAAAATATAAAGAGATAAAGACAATCATATAATGTTCATTTGTAGAAAGAAATTAAGGAACATAAGAAGACGTTGGACCCGGAAATATTTGTAATTTCATCGACTATTTCCTAGCAGAAATGCAGAAACATTCTGACTCAACTTTCTCACGTAAGACAGACTAAAATAAAAAGTTTTAATTTCAAAGTAATACGTTGAAGCTTTCCAGATACGCTCTTACTTGTGTCCGTTGGAGATTTATTTGCGGCCGGTGGAGAAACCACCGCTTTGACACCCGTTAAGCTATTTTGCTCTTTTCCAAATTCCTTAAGGTACAAAATAGGCCACGTGAAGAAATTGACGAAATTGCGGACAGGCAACAAACTCCGTGCCTTGCCGACCGGTCCCGGTATTTGACTGAAACATAAAAATAAAATATTAAAGGAATTACATTTGTTACACAATTATTGGGATGCCTTACACGGATGCAGTAATAGACGGATTAATATTAATCTTAATATTATTTTACCGGATTAATATTAATCTTAATATTATTTTACCGGATTAATATTAATCTTAATATTATTTTACCGGATTAATATTAATCTTAATATTATTTTACCGGATTAATATTAATCTTAATATTATTTTACCGGATTAATATTAATCTTAATATTATTTTACCGGATTAATATTAATCCGTTAATATGCCTCGGAAAGGATGATCTGTGGCATGTCACTACATCCACAGGTCGTGGCACTGACCTACTAGCAGATGCTATATAAAGATGGTAGAGCTCCTATAGATGAACATTGCTATGAGTGCTCCTATTGGAATTCTCAAAACAAAAGATTAATCGTGATTATATCGTGGAAGTTTTTTCCTTCAAAACCGTGAAAATGAGCTTGCTAATGTTCAAAAAACGCTTTCATTTGTTGTTAGTTATGTCAACTATACTCTGTCAGAAACAACTGTGTGTTACAATTCTACAATTATTAGAGCAAGAGAAGGAAGTGTCGAAAAGAAGGATGTGGGTGCGAGAGTACTTTGCTCTACGCAAAGAGCTCGGAGCATTTAAAACTACCTTCCGCGTCCTGAAAAATTCTGACGAGCAGTTTTTTTTTCAATACACGAGAATGACTCGTGAGCAGTTTAACAATTTGCTGGACCTTCTAAGGACAAAAATTACCAAAAAAAAACATACGAAACTGCGTGAGCCCATAAGCCCAGAAGAGCGGCTTGCAATTAATTTGAGGTTTCTGGCCACGGGAGAGAGCCATCGATCTTTATCGTTCCAATTTCGCATAGGAAGGTCAACAGTATCCAAGATATTGCGAACTACCTGTTTAGCGATTTGGGACGTATTATCACCTATGGTTTTGCCAAGACCTAATGCCGAGATCCTGAAAGAAGCTTCGAACAAATTTTGGGAAAGGAGGAATTTCCCCAACTGCGTCGGTGCCGTAGATGGCAAACACATAAGAATTATGTGTCCCAAGAACAGTGGATCGGACTACTTCCATTACAAAAAAAAATCCAGCCTGGTTATAATGGCAGTAGCGGATGTTGCCTATCGTTTGCTGGTAGTGGATATCGGTGCTAATGGCCGACTTGGGGACAGTAGCATCTTCCCGAAAACGGACTTCGGAAAAGCATTATATGCAGGAAATGTGGATATGTCTGAGGATTCACCGCTACCGAATAACGAAGTAAAAATGCCGCAAGTTCTTGTCGGTGATGATGCTTTCCCGCTACTCAAAAACATGATGAAACCTTTCGGCGGGCGCAACATTACTTACTGTCAAAGGATTTTTAACTATCGGTAACAGACATGTCTGCTTATCAATAAGTTAGTACTAATTATCTAAAACAGGCTTTCGCGAGCGCGTCGCGTACTGGAAAACTTCTTTGGAATTATGGCAGCAAGATGGCAAATTTTAAGAACCGGTATCAATTCTTCCACACAAAATGCGATACTGTACATAAAAGCGATTTGCTGTCTGCACAACTTGCTGATTAGCGACTGCAAAGAAAAAATAAAATATCTGTACTGTCCTGCCAACTTTGTGGATAGGGAAGATGGTGATCATAACCTTGTACCAGGGATGTGGAAGAATAGCTCCTGCCTTCTGAATTTGGAACTGAATGATGGGAGAGTTGTAAATAGTCATTCGCGACAAGCTGGCCTCATCAGAGATAATTTGAAGAACTATTTTTAACTGATTTCGGCAAAGTTCCATGGCAACACCGTGCCGTAAACTATGGAACTGAATGTGACTAAACGTGATTTTGTTTATTGTGATTTCTTTTTTTTTCTTTTCCTATACTCCATGGATAGAAGGATTTAGAAAGTTATTCAATTTATCAATAGGCTTATTATGGTAATACATTTTGAACCATAAATGCTATTATATACATTAACATTTGAAACGCCCGCTTCGCCCGCCCGCTATTTTGTCAGTCGAGCTTTCCCTCTCCAGTGTGGCACCTTTGTCCGACAAAACACCGTCTTCTTATGTCTGTTGTCCGGTGTCTGGCCTTGTTTTGTCTGATAGTGGGAACCAACCACTAAGGTTCGTACAGACAACAGTGCTGTTAGCTGGATCAAGAAATGCAAGAATCCTTCGGGGCAGGTTCTGCGCTGGCTAAGCCTGTTCGAGTCGTACCAGTTCTCGGTGGAGCACAGACCCGGAAGGAAACATCAAAATGCGGATGCCATGTCCAGACCTTGTTCGCAATGCGGTATTATGGAAGGTCAAGGGGACAAGGAAGAGGAGGAGGACGAAGAAAATTCGGAAATCCTATGCATAGGCATCACTCCTGGGACTTCAAGTGGGTCAGAGGAGGAGTCAGTCGAATGCCAAGAAACAGAAATCGAGTCTGGATTAGTCGCAAGTGCACAAGACCGTGATGTGGATGGACACTTTGGAACCTCATGTGGAGTTGATAACCAATGCTCATTATTGCGGTGTTTCCGGGGTGACAAGCCAATTCTTGCAAGTGAAGAATTTCGGCAGGTTGGCTTACTTGAGCCTATTGTACCATGAGAAACAGCTAGATGACCCGACCAAGAAAGCAGAATGGAAAAATTACGCCACTGACGATATAGGGACAAACCTACAAAATGATGCTCTTGTTGGGAGTTTAAAATCCTATGCTAGGAACATGCCAGGGGGGAGATATCACGTCTATGGCTGTCCTGCTTGCCAAAGCCGACATATCTGAGGCTATCCTAATGCTTTCTGTGTACACCCCAGCTCAAGTTGAGCCGATCTTCCTAGTCCTGAAAAGGCAAGCCTCAAAATGTGAGTGGTTTAAGTACGAACAATTGAGAAGGAACACTGCTGAGTACATTAAGGCTTGGGATGAAGGGATGGCTTACCTACAACAATTAAAGGATAAGAAAACTAGGACATATGATAGAATGCTTAGCAACCTCAATGATGCGACGAAAAGAGATGAGTTCAGAGTATCAGTACCCCGACAACGTTGTGTGGAAAGCCTGGATTAGTCCCGCGTCATTGTGTTCACGAAAACAGCGTGATGATCCCCATAATTAACATTGGTCAACGCACACTTCGCCTTACTCCGAATCAGCGACTGGTCAACGCCCAGTACGTCGACGCCGTAAGTGACCCTTTGGGGACGAACGGAAGCCGGTTATGTTGTTCCCTTTCTGAAGCGGAACCTGATCCACAAGCGTCCACCACAGAATGGAATATGGGGGAAGATTTGTCCGACCTCGAGCGTGAAGAGCTGAGTACTCTACTGGGAGAGTACCAAGATTGTTTCGATGGTCCCAATAAGCCACCTATGGGTACA
>RJJA01000488.1:0-36589 GCA_003724045.1 Lepidurus arcticus | reverse complement strand
CCTTTTATCGTGTCTAGGGAAGATTCTGGAAAAGGCTATCACTGTAAAATTGTTCCAACACCTCGAATCCCGTAACTACTTGTCAGGAAATCAATGGGGCTTTCGACCCAAACGCTATACGACGAATGCTATGATGCAACTAACTGACACCATACTCACTGGATTCGACAGCGGGAAAGTTACTACTGCGTTACTTCTCGATATTGGAGGAGCTTTCAATAACATCAACCATGCTAAGCTTTTCATTGAAGCCCGGAAGAAAAAAGTGCCAATCACATTGGTCAATTGGCTCCAAAGTTTTCTGAGCAACAGGCGAGGTTTCATAGAGAATGCAGGAGTAAGAATCTAGATCAAGATCCCTCAAGATCTACGCTTCGCGAATTACAAGTTAAGCCGTCTTTTAAACCTATTTGTAAGACACCTCAGGACAGGAGAACAATCTCGACAATGATCAGACTGAGAACGGCCCACTTCCCTACGAAATCATACCTCTGTAAGATACACAAGACAGATGACATGACATGCCCCTGCAATATTTACACAAAACAAGACCTCACCCACATTTTCTTTAACTGCAGACTACTGAACAAAAAACGAGCCATACTACTAAGAGACCTTTCCCAAAAGAAATGTCGGTGAAACGGCCAAATCTTGGGTCTGCTATAACGGTTTCCGTCAACCGAACCTTGACGTTATTATCCACCAGTTGCCGAGGGATCTAACTGTTCCAGACATCTGCAATCATATCTGAGAGAAAAATTATTTGGGTTGGAACCTAGTGCCGGATAAAGCAAAGCCGCTAAACCCAAAATAGTGGCAAAGCCTAAGGCTCTATTATGTTCACTTGCCCCTCAGTTGACTTGAAGCAATCATTGCTAAGTCGTGGCTCCTTCTTCGCTTTTAATCGTCGGGTTCAGGTGGAGGATATTCGTCGCTCCCCTATACTCCAGTGCTTCCGTTGCCAAGAATACGGCCATATTGCTCTAAGCTGTAAAGTCGCAACTTCGAAATGTGCCTGCCGGCAAGTGTGCCTGCACCGATCATGACACCAAAAACTGCAACTCTAGACACCTGAAATGCTCAAACTGTAAAGGAAAACACATCTCATATGACCCGTCGTGCCCCGTCCGAATGGAACAGATAAAGAAAATCTCTGAGCGCAGTAAAACACCCCGAAGGTAATGACCAGCGGCCTAAAACTCATCCAAAATATTAGAAAAAGCAAGAAATAATTGGAAGAACTTACCAGAGAAGCAAATAGAAAAGCCATGGGCACTATAATTGTTATTGAACCGCCCCAAAATTAACATCTCTCCTCTATCTCGGGATACACTATAGTAAAACCTGTCACGGAATATGCGGGAATAATGATCCTTAGTAAGAAGGAGAGCCCAGGTTACATCATAGACATACAACAGTTGTATGTTGTTTTCAATTTTCCAAACTTAAATGGAGCCCCACTCCTTCTGATCGCACTCTACAGGAGATATACTGCTAACATGACTGAACCCGTCAAGGAGATTTGGGACAGATTCCATACACTGAGTCCCAAAGTGATCATTACGGGAGATTTCAATGCCCATCACTGGCTGTGGGAGAGTAAAACACCAGATAACCCAGGCAATGAGCTGTATAACTTTGTTATGGAACACAATCTCTCACTTGCCAACACAAGGAACGTACCAACATTCCTAAATGAACGGAGTCACCGATCAACCATAGACTTAACTTGGATCTCTTCACACTTATACGACGTGGTAAACTGGAAAATTCTAGAAGACACATTATTACAACGAGTCAGACCACGTGGCGATCGAACTCACCGTCAACCTCCCATGCTATACTAACGTGGTCACAAAATCCTGGTAGTGCTATCAAAAAGCGAACTGGGAGAAGCTAGACATTGTTAATGAGCTTTCAACCCACAAGCACTGCTTCTCTCCAACTCCTCTGCCTTAGATCAAGCAGTCGAGCTGCTCACGTCAATCATTCAAAATGTTATGACTGCAAATATTCATAGGAAATCTATTTATAACTGGAAAAAAACATGATGGAACAATAATCTGGGAGACCTACGGAAACAGGCAGCGAAAGCTCTAAACAACTACAGAAAATATGGCGGTTCCGAACGTAAAAGAAATTGGAGACATTTGAGAAACTTATACAGAGCAGAAACAAGAAAATGCCGAGATCAGTTCTGGACATTACAATTGAATACAAATAATACTATCATATGGACCCTAGATCGCCTGTTCCGAACTAAGCAAAACAGCAGAATCGAGAAATTAAAGCAAGATGGTCTACCCTTTCCAAACGCAAGATCCAAATTAAACTATGTGGCGACGAAATTACTGGAGGGGGTTCCTTACGTGTATCAAATCTCTCCCGTGACTTCCCAAAATGAGTCTTATCATCTAAGATTCCAATACCTCTCAGCAACACAAAGTTTCTCTTTAGAAGAAATTTATAACATAGTCAAAGAGCTTCGCCCTAATAAAGCTGCTGGCCATGACGGTATACAACCCAAGGTCCTCAAAGAGATATGGGTAGTCATTGGTGAAATAATGGTTAACTTAATTAAATAGTTTGTAGACTTGGACACAAATTTAGGAGCTTCTCCAGTGAAAGAAGATCGAGTGGGGGTATTCCGGCTTCGACTTCGAGCGACGTTGTCGGTGAAGTTTTTAGGGCGCCGGTGATACATAATAGCGCTTGCCTATGGAGTGCGCATATAGGTTTGAGTTTGTCCAGTTTGACGTTCGCGATTGGATTTTACCCGTCTACCTGGAAAATGGCTAAAGTACTTCCGCTTCCAAAGCCAGACAAACAAGATTACTCAACGATAAAAAGTTTTAGACCAATTCTTTTCTGTTTTGGGGAAACTAATGGAAAAAGCGCTTACTGTGCGTTTGCAAAAATTTCTCGAAGAAAACAATGTTCTAACAGAAAACCAATGGGGTTTCCGTCCACAGATCCACGACCGACGCGCTCCTCAGCCTAAGCAACGAAGTTCCTTCGTTGGGGCGAATAAAATATAAAATATAAAAAGGGCGTTCGACAATGTATTACACAAGAAACTTGTCACCGAATTACGCCGACGTAAGATTCCGCCCAAATTAACTAATTGGATACAAAGTTTCTTGAAAAAAGGCACGCTTTCGTTGAAAATGTAGCTTACAGAAGTGACAATTTTAACATTATAAAGGAGTCCCGCAAGGTTCCCCATTATCACCTATACTGTGTCTGGTCTACATTTATGGGGCTCTCCAGATTAATAAAAGAAAAATAATGTTGTCCGGGGCCTTTTCTGATGATTTACTTTTCCACGTTTCGGGACCCTCCAGTGTATGGAACACTCAGTTCTTGGCAAATAACATCAGCGCCCTAGAAAAATGGGGCAAAAAGCTACACCTCGATTTCTCGAAGGAGAAGACGGAACTGATTCATTTTTCTAGGAGACGCTCACAGGAGAACGCCCCACTTCTTTGGAGAGAAAACACGATATTTCCGAAAAAAACAGTTAGATACCTGGGCGTCATATTCTACAGCCAGTTGAAATGGACTAGCCATACAAACTTCCTAGCAGTTCAGGTAAAATTAATCCTACAACGTCTGAAAAAACTGAGCAAATCCACAAGAGAAATGTTGTTCAAGCAACTCTACTCTCAAAACTGAGGTACGGATACGCAGCTTGGAATAACATTTCACAGACTGATCTACTCCCATTGAATCAGCTACTCCGAAGGGGATTCCTTATTATCACAGGAGCCCTATCAACAACGCCATCAGCAGAATTAGAAATGGAAGCGGGTCTTCCTCCTCTAGACCTTATACTCCAGAGATCAATGCTAAGGAATTTCGCAAGACGGAATTGGAATAAATGGCCCACACAAGCAAAATACTCCAAGCATAAACGGTACCTGTCTTGTTCAGAGAGAGCTAGACTCCTCACGGATTAAGCATAGAAAACACGACCGAAGTCTGAAAAAGAAGCCCTGGAACAAATAGACGTAATGATAATAACCCAATGGAGGGAACGATGGCAAAACTGTACAAACCCATTGAAAGATCTCATCACTAATCCTTCTCAGGGTATTGCAACCCTTCCAATAACCAGACATATCTTATGCAAGCTAATTCAACTAAGGACGACACACTTCCAAACTAAATGCTACTTAAAGCGAATTGTTAAAACGGACTCTGACATATGTGGCCTGCCAAGACCGGTCCAAACAAGACCTACCCCACGTATTGTTTCACTGCCGAATAATTAATAAGGAGAGAGCCGAACTTCTACCGGAACTGAGTAAACTTAAAGTTAATTTTAGTGTAAATTCTATACTTACTACCTCGGAGGCTTTTCCCGCCCTTGTCACCTACATGCAGAAAGCTATTGATTTTTGTCGCTAATTTCAAGCCCTGTTTCACAAACCCTGTTACTTTAATTTATCTCGCACCCATCAACCCTAGTCGTTTCCAATAGGTTTCAATATTCTTGGTTTGCTTATCCGTTTTTTTTGTTTGTTTTTGCTTTTCCCCCAATTTGAACCATGTCAGCAATCTACCCAAGTTAAGAGTGGAACATAAACCCACTCATGATGTTATGGTAATTATCGAAATCCAGATTGTAGATATCGAAAGAAAGGCAATAGGCAGAAGCCTACGCCTTACAATACAGAAAAAAACTGGAAAATATTTTGGATTGGTTAAAAGTGTCTCTGTTAAAATTTAGTTTGTGGCTACTTAATTGTCGTTAAAGAATGGCCCTAAGTCTGTTCAGTCGTCGACAGGGGTAGAGGAAGTATTGTATTGGCAAGAGCAATAATCATTGTCAGTTTTCTGGATTCTTCGTAAGTATGATTTGGTAGGGTAGTGTCATGTGCGTAGTTGGATTATTGTTGATATTACAGGCTTTGGTAGTTTCAACGCTATGATAGATTTGTGTAATGGTTCAGCTCCGAGTTCTTGAAGGAAGTTTTTTGCTAACATCCAGAGATGTGTCCACTGTTCTATGGTATGTGTGTCGATTTTTTGGAATGCATCTTTTTCGTTTAGTGGGGGATTGAGCCAAATTGTCTCCAGGTTTCTTCTTGCCCGTTCGTAACATGTAGTGTATCTCTTCCTTTTTGGAACTTCTGAAGGGGTAGGCAATTTATCCCAGTTCCAGGTCGTAAAATTTCTTAAGAGCGATTTTTCTAGTAGAAAACTTAGCGGGGGGAGGCCAGTTTCGATTTCCAAGGGTGTCGTTGGATGGATTTTAATGCTCCTGTAATTGTTAAGAGTCATTTCCTGTATATTTGACCCAATGGTTTAAGATTGCTTGGAGAAATGTTGCTCCAGGCTGGGAAGCAGGGAAGGCTTAGTTTTGATATTACCGTGGTATGGAAAAGAGTTTTTAATTGCGTACATGATGTGCTTTTCGAGATGTGGTTTATTTTGCGCATTTGTTGTAGGTTAAAATGGCACTCCGAAGCGAGGTAGCTGGTGTGATGTTGCCAATTTAATTAAGTGTCGTAAATTAGGCCCACATATTTAACCGTTTCTTTGGGAATTATTTGTACTTGGTCCCAAATCAAAGGGCATCTTTCTGGGGTCCGTTTTCTTGAGAAATGTATGAGTTCTGTTTTTTCTCTTGAAAACTCAAGGTGAAGTTGTTTTCCCCATTTTTACAAAGCATATTGTTTACATATTGTTTGAGATCAGCTTGACATTGTTCGCGCTGGAGCGACCTGACACGTGGATTAGGAGATCATCGGCAAAAGCCTGCGTACGAATTCTCTTCCTTTTAATGACACTTAAGGATTTGTTGACATAGATTAAGAAGAGAGAGGGGAACCTTGTGGTACACCTTTCGTTACCTTGAGGACTGGACTCTTTTTTGCATTGAATGTATGCCGTACGATTTTTAAGGAAGCTTTTGTTCAAAAGTACTAATTTTTGTGGGGCTTGGATCTTATAGAGTTCTTTAATTAACTTAGTGTGGCATACATTGTCAAAAGCACCTTTTATGTCCAATACAAGGGCTGTGTGAATTTTTTCTTTTGTTGAAACTTCTCAAGATTGCGTTGCTTAGTTCGATTTGAGCATTGATAGTTGATCGATTGGGTCTAAAGCCACGCCGAGCGTCGGAGAGTATGTTTCCGATTTCCAGGAATACTTTCGGTCGTTTGGAAATAGTTTTTTCCAGTATTTTCCTAGAATCGGAAGAAACGCTATGGGACGAAAATTTTTAATGGATGAGTAGTCCGTTTTGTTCGGCTTAGGTAGTGGTAGCACCTTTGCAGCTTTCCATGATTGAGGATAATGTCCCAGGTAAAGGATGCGTTGTAAATTTGTAACACTGTCTTGCCTACGAGCGGTGGATTTTTTGCCACACTCGACAACACTACCTTTAGCGCCGTCCTCGGCGCGAGCCCGAACTGAAATGGAATACCTCAACACAAATGGATCACCATTTTTTCATAATAGGGTAATATAAACAAAAGGAAATGAAAGAACAAGAGGAAAGGTCATTACGTATTGTCCGTTAAATGACGAGGCCGATGAACAACACGTCCGACTCGGGTGCGCAATGGGGTAGTGATCTCATCCACCACGGATGGTAAAGATGAGGGGTCTCCGTCGCAGTGCCCGAACGGGTCGCTGTTTAAGTCAGCATCGTCGCATTCTTCTTTCACCTTCAAAGATTCCCGAATATCCTCGCGGAATTCCCCTATGAGTCTTTCTGCCCGGCTGCTCTTCAACTTCTTCGGCGCAGGTTCTTCTGGCGAAGGTTCTTCCTCTGTCTCAGAAGTGTTTACATGGGTATTCTTGTACTCAACGCGGCCACCCCCCCTTCTTATTTCGGGTTTAATCGAATCATCCAAAGCAAGTATCTGATTGAGTTCACCTTTATACTCGACTTGCGCTCTGTGTTTCCTGTTCTTCGGTTGTTGTCAATAGCTGCCTTCTTTCGCCTTATTATGGTCTTATACCGGCTTTCACACTGGATCCATGTTCTTGATGATGCCAATACCGTACCCAGATCATTCGAAATCTGGTCCCATAAGTTCCGCTTTCTACGGAACTTTTTCATCGGTCCTACGTGTTCTACATATTGGTTGTACTTGTCCAATAAAAATTTGGTATCGCTATCCGACCATTCGCATGTCGACGGGTTTTTTATGGCTTCGGTTGCGTCCTCTTCTTCTTTTTTAATGATTCCTTGCTCTTCGAGACATTTTCTTGACACAGCCTGCACTTTGATTTCTCCTACCAAATATCCGAATAAAAAAGAGAATGTTTGCAAACAAATACGGAATACCTTCAACTAGTACGGAGCAAATAAAATCGCTTCCTAGCATTGCCAATCCACCTTCAGTTGTACGTATAAATTCCTGGAAACCCGCCATTTGTTAGTATAAAATCTTGTAAACCGTAAGTTGCGCGGTAAAAAAGCATAACCAAGTATGGCTGCCGCTCACTCTTGAATTTACCAGCGCCTTCCATTGGGAGTAGCGAATCTGAAGGAGAAGTAGACGATGACATTAATATTAATCTATTAATTTTTTTATTTCGTTTGGAAGTGAAACTCACCGTCGGCAATCTGGATATCAATTTTTTATTGAGTCGTATTCGGATGCGAACTTTTGGCGTCATTTTCGCGTGACGCGCTCAACATTTAAAAAACGCTGTGATTTGCAAGGTGATTCTGGATTTCTAAATGATGTTATCTACCACGGCGGCTATCAACCAGTATCTTTGGATACAATGCTATGCATTACTCTCAGTTATCTTGGAAACCAAGGGGCCATTCGCCTCATCGCAGACAAGTTCGGATATTCGGAGTCAACTATCTGGCGAGTGGTGCAAACCGAGTCACAGTGGTTTTTTGAAAATAAAGCACGTTTTCTTCGAAGGCCAACGAGTGACAATGCTCGCGCTATAGCTCGGAGGTTTCAGAAGAAACGTGGTTTTCCTGGAGTGTGGGAGCTATTGACGGTTGCCATATTCCTATTCACCCACCGTCTGAGAATAGAAGAGCGTACCTAAACTATAAACGTTTCCACAGCATCGTACTAATGGCAGTATGTCTTCCGAACAAATCGTTTTTATATATTTTTATATCAACAGTTTTTATATCAACATATATATTTACCTGATTCCCGGTAGCTTTCTGTGTCCCAAAAATTATATGATAAGAAACTGTCTGGCACCAGAATAGTAGTAGAACAAGCCTTTCGGGATTTAAAAATGAGATTTCGAAGATGCCAGATGGTAAATGCAACAGTAGAAATAGTGTTAAAGTTGGTGTTGCTTCTTGTGTGTTACATAATATTGGCATAGAAAATGGAGACTTCTGTATTGCCCGCACTGATCCTGATGGTGATGGTAATTTGCCAGAAAGAAATTTTGTACCCGCTGTTTGCTTGTACAGACAGTTTCTACAGTCTTCGACTGTCTTCTAGGATGTTTAATTCTCTCGTTATATAAAACATGAAATTCTTGTCTGATTTAGATATTTAATTAAAGAGTTCTGCATAAAAAGCTTTTTTTGCACTGTTTTTCTTCCCGTACCCCAATATCTCGTCTAGTTCCAAGCGTATGTTCTCCCGTCGCAAGTTCTTTGCTATAACTTGCCTTTCGGGATGAAACTCACGGCATACCATAATTAGATGTTCTACGCTCTCTTCCTCGAAATGTCTACATTCTGCACTGTCTTGGATGCGGAATCTGTATAGCCACGTTTCTATTTTACTGGGTCCACTTTTAATCCGAAGGATGGTTACTGTGTCTCTTCGTTTTCTGATGTTTTTGAGTTCGTTCGACCGTAGGCTCTCCGCATTTAGTACCATTTTTTGGTATGTGTTTACCTTTGGTTCGTTTAGGGCTTCTCTTTCTGCCATTTTCTTTGTAACTGTCATAATTTCACGTCTTGTCAGTGTGTTTCTTGCCGGTGTGTTGGAGAGCCTTGCCATTTTTGCAGCTACATCTATGCCTCGTTGCCCCTTACACCCACATGGGAAGGTACCCATTGTATCCTGATATCGAATCCTTTTCCTGAAAAGTTATGTATTTTCTTCTGGATTTCTTGTATCAGTTTAAAGTACTTTCTCGTAACTGCTTATTGCTGCCTGAGAGTCGGCCAGGATGACATACTGTTCTGGGGGGCCTTCAGATATGTAGTCTACTGCTTTTTTATATTTGAAACCCCGCGTAGGCTTGCGCCTATTGCGGTAAACGGTCGACAATACAATTCAACGTAACAATAATATACCTTTACGTTCATTAACATATGGACAAAGGGGAAAGGGAGAAAAGGGAGGGGCAGGGAAGGAGTAGGAACAAAGAACAAACGGGGGAGATATTCACATTCGCGAGGCTGCTTCCATAAATTTTACAATTTCTGGGAATACATTTGTGTTTGTCAGCATTTCTTGAGGATTGAAGTGAATCTTGTGGACACTTAGTTCTCTGAGAAGCACTGCTCTTTCCCTATTTAATTTTCGACAATGGAACATGAATTGCACATAAGCTTTCTCTGGAGTTTTGTGTCTACGATGTTACTGCGACTAGAACCAACGTTGAGATCTTTTAAAGGACTCTAAGCTGCTTGCCAGCGACTTTCCCACTATTCATCTCACGTTCTTTGATCAAATTTAGAGCTTCATTCTGGCTCAAGGGTGTGGTGGGCCAGGCATAGGACAAGAATTGTCTTTTAGGTTGTCTTTGTCAAGAGGTGTAAGCTTTGTGCTTTGATTGCGTTGAAGAGGTGGGCCAGTTACACCAGTTTTTTGCACCAAAGTGTCTCATCGACGTGGATTCCAGGATCAGATCTAGAGGCGGCAGGCCAATTTCAACGTCAAGTGCAGCAGTTGGAGTCCTTCTTAAGGTCACTGTTATTGTTAACAGACCTCGTCGATAGGCTTGCTTTAAGGGACGGAGGGCGGAGCTGGAGACATTACTCCAAGCTGGAAGGCATACCGCATCTTTGCTATGGCTGTCGATTGGAAGAGCGTACGAAGTTGGGAGCAGTAGATTGTCTTTGAGACTTCTGAAAGTCTTTTAATCCTTTGCGTGATTAGAATACTTTCGGTTGCTAATCGAGCTATGTGAGGTTTCCATGATAGCTTTGAATCATAAAACAGCCCGCGGTACCGCACGGTTTTTTTGGCTGGATAATCGATGTACCCCAAATCAGAGGAGCAGCTTCAGGAGACCGGTCTCGCGCAAAATGGATAAGTTCTGTCTTTTTCTTACGAAAACTGCAGACGAAGTCTGATCCCCCACTTTTCCAGGGCTGACTGGTTCTTGGCTAGGAACGCAACATTTTTTCACTGGAAGATCCTGAGGTATCTAGGAGTAAGTCGTCCGCGCTTATTAAAGTGTTATTAAACGCTTCCGTTTAATAACACTCAGTGATCCATTGATGTAGGTGAGGAAGAGGACAAGGGACAAGGGAGCCTTGAGGAACCCCTTTGCGAATTGAATATAAGTCGCTCCGATCAGACCCGTGAGCCACAAACGCTAGACGATCTTGGAGAAAGCTTTCGGTCCATGTAACCAGTTTAGAAGGGATCTTCAGTTTTCGCAATTCTTCAATCAATTTGGCGTGTACAACGTTATCAAAGCTCTTTGATGTCCAAAAGCAGAGCCGAATGAACTTTTCGTTTGTCGATACTCGCAAGTACTGAATTGCTGAAGGCCAGCAGCGCGTCTGTTGTAGATCTTCCAGGTCTGAATCCCCACTGTTAATCGGAGGGAATGGGGTTTTCTTCTTGGAAGTTTTGCAGTCTTTTCGCTACCGCTTTTTCTAGCAGTTTCCCCAGAATAGGCAGTAGTGCGATCGTATATTATCCTAAGCTTGCGCTACGGGTCTCCGGTCAGTGTTAGTGATGGGGATAGATCCCCCCCCCCACCACCACACCGGCTTCCTCCGCCGCCAGGCGGGTGGCAGACTGACCGAGCCCGGATCTTATCGCGGGTCCGGTTGCGAACCGCGGTTATGCGGCCGCTCTGGGCCCTGGTAGTAGCGGTCGGTAGCTTGCGATGTCCATCCCACGTGATCACAAATTTCTTGAGCCGTCGCGCCCAGCATTGCTAGTGAGATGGCGCCCCCGGACCTAACTCCGTGGGGCGTCTTGCCCCCGTGGATCCCCATATTCCGCAGTCACGCGTTCATGGCCGCGGGGAATTGACCGTACACGACCGGCTCCTCGTTCGCCCCACTGTCCACCCCCCTACGGAAGAAGTATCCTCGATTTCTTTGTCACTATCGTGTATCCCAGCGTCGTTAGTAACGCTACTGACTTCTTCACACTGCTCCCCCTCCCTTCCCCTTCGCTCCCCTGGGGTCCCAAGACTATGAACGTGTCGTCGATATACCTGAGAGAGGGTATTCCTCTCTCCCGGTATACCAACCTCTGGTATACGTATGCCGATAGTTTCATTCCAAATGGTAGGGTGTTGAAGGTGAAGTAGCACCCTCCCATTCGAAAACTAGGTACTTCCTTGCTTGCCTAACCAACAGGATATGGTCATACCCGGACTTCTCGTCCAGGGTTGCCAGAAGATCCCCCTTGGATACAATCCTGGGCACTTGTGACAGGCCGTCGAGCTTGAACGGCATGTCCAATCGTGGCACAGGCGGGGTTTCTCAACTATGAGCGGGAGGACTAGGTGCGGTGGCGGTGTTTGACCGACTTGCCCCCAGACACTAACGGATCCGTTCCTTAGTGTTTCCATTATGGTCTCGGAAACGAAAATGGCGTTTTCCTTAGCCAACTGGCTGTTCGGGAACACCAGTATGGGTGGCAATTCCGCGTTGTATTGCTCGCCACCGAAAGCTCCCTTAAATGGATGGAAGAATTGTCGAAGGTCGAAACCTTCCCTCACCCAGCCTAGAATAGTCTCCGCGCTATCTTGCTGCTCCGCTTGCATGATCGCCTCCCATTGTCTCAGTCTGTCGTTAACGCCCCCTGCCACGAACTTACTTTCGTCCCACACGGCCACTGTGGTACCACTGGCCTGAAACGGGGCCGACAGCTCCTCCACCTCGAAGATCCTCGGTTCTTCTCCACCCCTTACCGGCTCCCCCTCGGAAGACAGAGCCGACGATGTTAGCTCGCGGTCTGCCCTTCCGCGTGGTTGAATAGTTTCCGGGTTGAAACTGGCTTCCCCGCTTGGCGGCGTCACCCTGTAAGCCTTAAAAGAAATAAAGTCCATATTACGCCCATCACTCTCTGCCCTTGGTTAACTTTCCTTCTGGTTGCCTCTCTTTTTTATATTCCTCGTTATTCTCCGCTGTCAAATACGATTTGTCTTCTTTTGAGTAGTGTATTTACTTTTCAGGTTGTCCGATTTGCGCCCCTGTCCTACCTGCTACCTTGGTTCCCGCCTCCTACCCTCCTCCTGCGTTGGGGTTCCTGTAGGTTTTTGGGCATTATCGCGAAAAATGGCCCGCCGCCCCGCAAGTATAACACGTCGAACTTCCGAAGCGGTGGAAGGGGCACGCGCTCCTTCCCCGCCCCCTGTACGCCGGCGTCTGTAGCGACCTTGCCAGCTCCGCCACCGTTCTGTTAGTTGCCTCAAGGCCTTCTCCAGGGCCGCCAACGCTGTTGGCTTCTCTCCCGTCCCACTGGTGCTCGCTCCCTCGGAGGGCTTCCCTTTTCCCACCCTGTTCTCGTCGAACTTCCGGAGGTCCTTCTGCATACTTATGTCATCCGCGTTTCCCACCAACGCCTGGAAAAGATTCCTTATTTCTGCGCCATACCGGACCCGATCCCGCAAGGCCTGTAGGATTTTGTACATCTTTGTGGCCTCCGCGATATTCTCCCTCTGCAGCGCGTTCACATATACCTCGAGCCTCACCAAGAAGAGGTGGGGGTTTAACGGCACCGGGTCCAACGTGACCGTCATCATCAGCTGTTGTTTGATGGACGCTGCCGACTCCCCGATGATTCCACGCTCCAAGTCGGCTAGGCGCGCTTGCATTTCTTTCATCACTTTAGCGGTGTCATGGGGATAGATAACAAATCCGACCGACCCATACGCCAAGTGACCCATGCGAAATTATAAGCCACGCAAAACCCCTAGTCATGCCCAAGGTCCTGCCTTCCCCCCTATTTTTTTCTCTTCTATCTTCTGGCCCGAGTTCCGCCCCGCCCATCTTCCTTCCGTACCTTTCTCGTTTATTTTCCTTCCGTCGCCCCCCCCTTTTTATATACAGCCCTTTGCGGTTCCCCCGGTATGCCGCGTTTATTCCTTAACACGTGTTTACCACCTGCCATTCCCCTCTTTTTTTGTATCCTTTTCAAATCCTTCTTCGATCCTTTTCAAATCCTTCTTCTATCCTTTTCCAATCCTTTTCCAATCCTTTTCATAATAATTCCGGACTTCCAATCCTTTTCCTATTCCTTTTCCACCGCGCAATGCGAACCGCGCGAAAGCATTCTCAACCTGCGAATTCCTTTCCCTCCTTCCTTTTTTTTCTTGGGACTTAGCTATTCCCTTAGTTAATTCTTTCCATAGCGCCAGGCGTGCCGCACCAGAGCGCTCCCCTTGCGAATTCTTTTTTTTCGCCTTTTCTCTTCCATCGCGCCAGGCGAGCCGCGCTAGAGCGCTCTCCTGCGAATTTCCCCCTTTTTTCATTTCTCCCTTTCTCTTTCATTTCGCCAGGCGAGCCGCGAGAGGACGCGCTAAACCTGCGAGTTCCTCTCCCTCCTTCCCCTCATTTTTTCAGGTATTCCTCCGCCGATTTCCTTCCCTTTCTTCCTCTTTTCCTCCGGTCTCTCCCTTTCCTCCCCTTACGTCAGGCGATCGGCGAGAAACGCGCAGAACCTGCGAATCCCTTTCCCTCCTTTTCTTGTTTACAATTTTTGCTCCCTTCCGTCAAAATCAATATTGGCCTCAAGTCGTAGCCCCCCGCACCCGTGCTCCACTCCCTTTTCCTCCCTCCCGTCTTCCCTATCGTACTGGCTTCCTTTTCCCTCACTTTTTCATGCTCCCGAGAGCACGTTCAAAACAGAAGGTCCCGAAATCCCGTACACGCCACAAAGCTGGGGCATCAAAATGCCCTAAGCGTGCTAGGTAAAGCGAAAGCGTGCAACCTCCTAGCCATGCTAAAGCTTTCATGCGGTTGCGTAGGTCTTATTCGTGACATGCCCAGACAGGTAGGCACATAACAAAGTTATTTCTTACCTGAGTCCCCGATGTTCCTGCTATCTCGTGCCGAACCTCCCCTCTCTTCGCCTGCTTAGGCGCCGTTGGTGCGCACGCAATCGCGTCCGTCTTCTCTATGAGGTAATGCGCTACAATTCGCCATGCTTCCGTCGTAATTGCGTCGGCGCCCATTATCAACTTCCACATGTCCTCGTTTTTCCCTGTGAGGGCCTCGATTCTTTCCACCAGCGTTTCCGCATCCATTGACTTCAATGTCTCTCCCGCGCTAAACTGCGTCATCGCCCAATCTCCAGCGTGAGTCTAAACTTGACAATAACGTCAAACACGTCCCCCCCCCGCAAACTCGTTTGCCGCCCACACCACAAAATTAGCCGCCATCAAAATGCACACACCACACCACCAGATTCCCAACTAGATAATTGTCCCCCACTGAATTTAACTTGTTTACTTACCCACCGTCTAGAGCTAGGCTGAAGCACGTCTGTACCCACCCTTGGTTCCTTTGCGACTGTCTAGCTCTCCGCCCGTAGCGTCAGGATAGAGTGGAAACTCTTTATTGTGGTGCATTCCGATTTGCCAGGCTTGGGGAGGGGGTAACTTTTGCTATCTTCCAAGGATTTGGGTATTGGCCAAGGGTGAAAGATGCATTATAGATGTTCAAAACTGATCTGCCTATAATCCACCAAAGTGCTTGGAGGACAATTGATTGGATGTCGTCCAAGCCCGCAGCTTTAATGGGCCGTAGGTTGCTGAGTAGAAGTGAGATTTCTTCCATTGAGAACTCAGACCTGGGAGAACTTCGCGTGGTTGTTTTTCTTCGTAAACAGTAGTATGTAAGCAGTAAGCGGTTCAGGCAGTAAGCAGTTCAGGCTCCTTTTTACATCAGGAGCCTGCTTACTGGCTGCTGGTACACCTTCCAACAGATTTTCTGCTATGAAGTTCAGCTTCGAACGGGCATCCGGGAACGTACCACTATCTTCCTGCCGGTGGAGTTCCAGGTTGTTAGTGGTGTTTCCTGTGATCCAGTTTCCAACCTATTCTGCTATCAGATGAGTTCATTTTGTTCGCCCAGTATTCATCCCGACAGCTTCTTGTTTCTGTACGGTACAGGTTTATTGCTGATTTCCAGGCCTTTTCAAGGTTCTTACTTACGAATTGACGGTATGTACGTAGCGCTTTGGCAGCATTTTTGCGGAGATCTTTCAGCTTCTTGTTCCACCACGGGTTGGATTTGCTGAATGTAGAGCACCTGGGAATGTTAGCTTCCATTGCAAATTGTACTACCGAAGTTAGTTTTTCTGCGGCCACATCTATGGCCTCAGCACTTGAGAGGTCTGAGAGTAATCGATAGGCAGTGGAGATTCATGAAGCAGGGTCTTTGCGCAACGTGTCCCAATCCGCTTTATTGTAGCACCATCTCGTTAGCGGGTTTCCGTGGGTAGTTCCTGTGAAAGTCAGCAAGATGGCTCTATGGTCAGATTCGTTGTAAAATGTCAGTTCATCGAGGAGACTCCACTGGACTAGGGTCCCATCTGACCAGTCCACTGGACTGGTCAGATGGGACGAGGTCCAGGTTAGGTCAATAGTGGAGGAATGGCCTCTATCGTTTCTAAACGTGGGAAAGTTCCAGTTGTTGAGCAGATGCAGATTGTGGTCGGTAACCCAGTCATATAGCTGGCATCCTACCAGATCTGAGGGTTTTGCTTCCCATAGCCAGTGGTGAGCATTGAAACCCCCCGTTAGTATGAGGCTAGAGCCAACTCGCTTACTTTCTGTCAGGATTTTTTTCCAGAAGAGGTACCATCTCCGCATTGTGTCGACTGTATATCACTGCAATCGCCACAATCGGTATACAACTCGAGATAGTAAGCTTCAATATCGCGAACATTTATGTGATTACTATTACTTGAGCTGTGTTATTTGCTTTGCGTGACAGCACAATCCCTTCGTAGTCCATGATATGTCTTGTTACATTAAATCCCAGAATCTTCGTGGTCTGTAACTTTTGGGGAGGTTCGATAACAGCAATCGGTTAGCAATGTGTAGTAATTCTGCTTCGCGAGCCGTTTCCAAGAGTTGGTGGAAGCTTTTTCGGACGTTATGTATCAGCAGCCGAACACCCTCTTTCATCCGAACTGGGCAGACCTTGTCGAACGCGCAATGGTCTCCTTTGCAGTTTGCACACTTCTTCGTGTTGTTACTACATGACCTCGAGTCGTGCTTTTCCGCGCACTTTGCGCAAGTTGGTGTCTTTTGAAGACAAGTTGCAGCTACATGCCCATAGGATTGGCAGTTAAAGCACTGCAGAACAGCTGGAAACCTTTTGTCTTCTAATTGGGCCAATCGATTGAAGGCAAAAAGCGAAGCCGCATTCAGCAGTGTGGTCTTTTCTTCCGAAGAACGGCAGGTAAAAATTAGGGAGCCATAGGCCTTCGCGCTGTCGGGATTGATCCATCAAACTCGGCCTTTGTCGAAGTTTATTCCCAGGTCTGAATTTCTTTCAGAGAGATGCTCGCAAATTTATTCGTAAGATTGGTCCCTGGGTAATTGGTGAATGATCACCTGCTTGTTTGGTTCGTGTATGACGGTATTTTTGAGATTTTCCAAATTTTCAGACTTTTAGAAGGTTTCAGCCTTCTCTTTCTCTTTCTTTTTTGCTCTTGTAGGTCAGAACAAGATCGCCATTCATCGCTTTCCGAGCAAGAACCGGGTTTTGTGCTTCCGGACAAACTTTTCTAAGATCCTTGTCCACCGTATGAAGAAGTTCATTCTTGGAGATCGCAGTTCTGCGTTCAGTTGGATGAACAAATTCTCCAATTGCCCGCTAGACGACGTACTTGGCGGAACTGTTTGTTGTTGTTGGCGCCTTACTAGACGACGATCGTGCGCCTTACGTGCGAGATCTGAGTGCCTGGGCATACGGCATATTTTAATTTTGTTGGGGAAGGCTGAGGTTTCCTTGCCTCAGGCACCTGAGTTCATCCGACATGACCTTCACCTGTCTGGACAATTCCACGTTTGATTATTGCAATTCCATCACTGCTTTCCTGCTGTCGGTTGTTGTGGTCTCCACTAGACTGGCCAGATCGTTGTCGGACTTTTTCAGGGCAATAACAAGTTGACAAAACTCGTGAAAGGACATTTTGGCAGTTGACAAGGGAGTATTGGTACTATCCTTTAGCCGGGGGGAGTCTCAGGTAGAGGAAGGGGGGGGGGGGGATTATATTCCATCTGAGTGGGAGTAGTAGGTATAACAGCTTCAGAGTTTGTAGTGTTGGGGGAAAGCGATTTGTCGTGCTTTGCTTGTTTCATGGGACCTTCTGCCTCCAGGCTAGTAAAATCCTCTTTTCTGTTGGAAGGACCAGATATCGGTTCTTCAATGCTATTCCTTCTGCGTGGAGCGCACTTAGCCCAATATTTTTGAGTGTCACCGAGGTATACCGGGTGAATGTTCATAATTGAATGTCAATTACTATTATAATGATTAATTACCAATTGTATCCTGAACTTCCTCCATACATGGTGTAGTATTCAATAGTACGTCAGCTCCACTTCCGGTCTTCTCAGATTCTTTGACGTAAGTTTTGTACGCCTTCATTATATTTTGCCATTTTTGGTAGACTTTCAGTACAGGATTTTCTCCGAGGTAATACCCAGCCTCGGCCATTGAATTTGATATAATTGTCCAGGTATGCTTTTTTCTGGTCTTGTTATCCCTCAAAGCTGACCAATGTTTTTACAAGACCTAATAGGGCAGTTAGCATTTGCGAATAAATTTAGTTATAAAAATTACTTTAAAAAAACCGCATCTAGAGCCCAGTAGAACTAAATGCGTTCTTTGCATGAGGCAGGAAGCCATCCAGTTTAGTTGTTCACGTGAAAATGACAGTCGAACTCTACTGGGTTCACAATAAAATGAAGGTTCACCCTAAACGGAAAACCCGTTGTCCAGTTCAGTTGACGATAAAATGTGCCTTAGGTTCAAGGGTAAACAAAGGGGAAAATATTAGGAAAAACGATAAAGGGAAGAAAAAGGGAGGGTAGAATGGGTATTGAATCGCCGCCAGCCGTCTTCCTTGCGTTCCGCGACGAATGCCGCTCGGACCCCGCAACGGATCGGGCCGAGCCTGGCTGGGAAGATGGACTGTCTCCTTCAGAAGGCAGAGAGAGCGCAGCGAGAGGTAAATTCTCGGCCTGTAAAGCGTAAAGCGTAGCTTCCACTGTAGAAGGCATGAGGAAATTCCAGCCATCAACGAGTGCTGAGCTGAGCATGGGCAAAAACCTCACGGGATTAGAGTGGATGGCAAAGATGCAAGTGTGCTAGGTGTTATCCAGTGCTCAACTTGCCTTGTGCTAGGAGTTGATCAGTGCTCAACTTGTCTGGATGGCAAAAGGATGGCAAGTTACGCTTAAAGTTCCATCTTCACCGATGGAAGATGACTGACGAAGCTCTGCAATTGGCCTGGCCTTAAATACCAACTTGGAGGCGATTGACAAGGTTGTGACCTAAGGGATGCCAACAAGGAAGAGCAACATCGGCCTTGGAGCCAAGGTAATCTAAGTGACCCAGGTCAAGACGACAAGGGCAGCGCGACCAGGGGAGCGCGACCGAGTCAAGGAAACGTGCAGAAATGCAGGGCATGCATCTTTGGGAAAGACAAGCGAGGAGTCCCTCGACGCCTAACTTGTCAATAATATCCTTTTACCATCCTTCGACGGCAAAAGATCCATTACCGTTTAGTGCTAAACCATTTATTAATATTCCCTGGTTGGTCTGAGATAGAAGGCTTAACTATAACAATTACAGACTGAGTTAAAACAATTGATTTTGGGAGCCTTAATGATCAGCTGTCTTGTTACGACCGAATGTCTATGTCGAACACCTTTTTACTTAACTCTGAACATTTTGTTTATACAGTCGTATGCCTAACCGGTGGGTAGTCTTTGTGGGTTTGATATTGAACTAAAAACTGTCAGCCAATACTCAACAAGACATCGCCGTGTAATAATCTTACGCCGTGTACGTGGTTTTACAGTTTGACCAGCAACCAATCAATAACCTCCGCTCAACCGAACAAAACAAAAGGATTAAAGAAAGAATTCAATTTGCTGAACCATGGGACTGTCAAGATAGGGCAAAGCCCTTTTGAGCATTGGAGCGGTCCCTATCACTGCCATGGCAGTGGGATGGGAAAAGAAGTAATAATCAGATTTCAAAGTAATATATACAGGGGATTGATAAGAGGAAAGAGGATTTGTAGAAAATAATAGCGTATAATAGTAATTTGTGAAACTTGAGAAAGAGTGGGAGAGAATGGAAATGGTGTTCATTGGAGAAATAAAAGAGAGAAGTGGGATAGTGGCATATGACTTCTGTATTTAAGTTCTACTATCAACTGGGATTGGTACAGTGGGGAGGGGACATAGAGAGAGAGAAAGTCACGGGGTACAGACGTAGAGAGGGTCACTGGGGGACTCATGGTCACAACGGTTAAGATACAGATTCGGGAATCAGGGAGCAATCGCTAGTTGACTAGCATGTCAGGCTTCAACCCCTCCTAGGCTCCGCGCCTTTACGCGAAGCCTAGAGGTCGAGGAAGACCTTTTAACTGGCGTTAGATTCGGACTATGACAAAAGAGGGAACGAGCGACTGGAAGCGCTGCTTCGGCGAGAAAGGAGCAGAGAAGAGAAAGGGCGAGGCGTGACGAAAGAAGAGTAGAGGCTCTGGAAGCTGGTACTTATATGCCGTTCGAGTGCGTGAATCTGGGTAGGCCTTGGTTGCATTTGCATTGAATCTATTGCATTTCCCGGGACAGTCTACGGCCGCATCCGTTTACCGTCAGTGGAATGTCAGTGGATAAGAGTTAACGACATTCGGGCTGCTAATTCTCTCGACGCCGTCGTAGTTCATTGTTTGAATCGAGACTGAAAATAGATCCTACCGGCTGCGCCATGTTTGAATCGAGACTGATCATGTATTGCGGTTCACTATCGTGAGCTGAACCGTGAACCGGGTTACATAAGCGGGAGATTCAATTACATACATCACACATTCATTTTATCGTGCTGATCAAGATCACGGTCACGAATGAGATGGCCGTCTTTTCCTATTGTCTGACGAAGTTGCTCTATATCGATGGGAGCTCTATATCTATATCAATATGGTCTCCAAAAGGAAGAATTTTTTCCTTCTTTAACAATCGTACTCGGAATTTTGCTCCCAGGTGCGGACTATCTTGCAAAGGAATTATCCTTACAAAGTGGTTTGCATAAAACCAGCGCTAGCCATTTAAAACACCACCTGAAAATAAGTTACTGTTAAAACCTTGCAGACCAAGAAATATCTAAAGAATAATTCCTTACAATTGCCACCAAGCTGTAACTCTTGTCTCATAAGCTTCATTTTTCGACTGTTCCCATCAGTGCCGAACGTGAGGACCTTGATTCCAGATTGGCACAGTACTTCTGAAACATAGTCTAGTCGTCGTTTGACATCTTCGCTTATTAAAGCGGTTATTGCTACCAAAAACGCAAATACAGATAGGGATGCTCTGATTGCCAACGGCTGTGCCATCACAACGAAAATGTTTGTAGCAACGTCCAATGTTATGTACAACTGAAGTCCGCTAGGCTATTTGCTTCAATGATTCCAATTACTTGCACTCCGTTAACTCCGAGGGATAAACTAAAGCCTATCACTGTGTTTGTCTCAGAGGAGTATTCACGCTTTCCAGTTATACTGGTAGCGTCTTCGGATAACGCAACAACGCAAGGAAAACCGTTATTGTCTAAGTAGGCTTTCAATTTTCCCACTTGAACCTCTCCTTCTCCAAACGAACGCACATGCTCATTAACTTTGGCTTCGATTGACCTTGGACTAGGTAATCAACCTGTCATAGTCGCGACAAGCGTCTGATAGAGTGTTCTTCCTCCAACAATCCATACGTACGATGCAAACCGTACCAAACTTTCGTCGTCGTGTCGAAACCCATGAGATCTTTCTAACAGCTGAATTTAACAGTCTAACTAGTAAGCTTTGCTGGCTGCCTTTTGCTTTGCATAAGGTAGACACTTGCTTAACTGAACCAAAGCAATTAGCTATAACGCTGATACGATCTCGCTGTTCCTTACAAAGGTCACTTACAAGCAGTAAGTTGTCCCACTCCAGTTTCTCCAGAGTCCTAAAAGAACTTAGGCTCTGAACGAAGGAATAAACTCCTCAAGAAAAGAAAAAGTCCGAAAAGGACTGATAGCGCGTTCCACTGGCTGCCCTAGGTTCTGGCTAGAGCAACCCGACTTTCAGCCCGTAAAACTGAAATGACGTCACGATCCTACGCTAGAGCGCTCCGTCGTCAAAACTCAGTGCTGCCAGCGGAACCGTCATGGTAAACTCGAGCAACTTTTGTTTATACTGTTTAGCCATGGCGTCCACGTCCGGTTTTCAATTTTAAGAGTTTGTAAGAACAGAAAGAGGAGAAGTTGCGTTGAGTGATGGTTTATTCTCGTGCAGTGTTGATTAATGGTAAGGGCTTTACTTACGGTAGACGTTTATTAACTGTCTTCTACTTATTATGTATTTTTAGGACAATTGCAGATACAAACACTTTCGAGAGAAAGACTCAAGAGAAGAGAAGAGAATGAAGAGAATTCAGCAGAAGAGAATGCACCTCTTACAGCGGTAAAGGAGAATGGAACGATCCGGACACCAAATTCCTGCTCGAAAGGTACAAGATGTACATGGACGACATAGGTCCCATGAAGAAATTTAATAATAATAATGTAGGAATTTTACTAGTTAGATTGAAAGAGAAAGGGATCTCTGCGTTGTATTTTAAATGGAAAAGAAAGGTTCGTATGATGGTTACAAATCAGGTGTCAACCAGGCGTCACAAATCAGTTACAAATCAGGCGTCAACCAAATAATTTCAAAGACGACTTGAAATTGACGATTAAAAGGAATTTAATCACGATTTTAAGAAGATTGACTTACATAGCTTGTGTAAGGGGTGAAAGTTGGCAAAGCTCTCCCTCAACCTATATGTTGAGTACAGTTTATATACGGTATGGAGATTATCTAGGGGATGTATACCAAAAGGGGAAAGTGGTCAGGTAAGGTGAAGGATGTTGGTTTAAGGAAGCTATTACAGGATTCTTAGGAAAGGTCGGAAAGGGACAAGGATAGTCTAATAAGGAAGTGGGGGTCAAATCAGAACAAGGACAAACCAAGAATGAAAGGGTATACTAACTAACAAATCACTACAGAATTTCCGATATTCTCCCGCCGACCGAAATGGATAACTTTATGACTTCTTCGGAAAATATCTTGCGGATACGGAAACGGGCTTCTTCAGCGGCTTTCCTAGGCATAGAGGTTCTTTTGGTTGGTTTTCTTCGGAGTGGTCTTCAACACCAGAATCTTCCAGTTCCAAGGGGTACAAATTAATTACCGGACGATTAGTTGTTCCATTAGCAGTGCGTAGTGCGACGGATCGGACGACGCCATCCTTTCCTCGGTGCAGGCAGAATTTGGAAGTGGCTTTAAAAGTTGTCGCGTTGTCAGAAATAAGCATTTTAGGGCAGCCTCCTCTACAGATGAACCGTTGCAATGTGTGGAGAAACATTTGGACTCGAATGTCTTCGATTAATTCAAGATGGACGGCGCGAATCTTGGCGCAAGTAAACAAGCAAAGGTAGACTTCTAGTTTTTCGTTGCTTGAATCTTGGATAATCAAAGGTCCGAGGAAATCAAGTCCAGTGACTTCGAATGGGGTTCCCGGGGTAACTCTAAAGTTAGGAAGTGGGGCAGCTTGGGGAGCAGTAAAGGGAGAGTTATTAAGCTTTTTGCAATTTAAACAGTCTCGAATTATGCGCTTAATGGTAGGAAGAACCGCTGGTATCCAGAATCGTTGTCTTAGAAGAACAAGGAGGGAGGAGGCATATGCGTGACCAGTAATCTTGTGGAGGTGAGCGATTATTAGCCGCGTGATTTGGCTGTGTCTGGATAACATAATGGGATGACGAGCGGACGTAGGTAGAGCTGAATTGTGGATTCGACCACGGCAACGAATCAAGTCATTTTCCAGGTATAATCCGAACTGACCGACTATGGCGATTTTGGTAGAGGTGTGGTCTGATCGACGAAGTGCTTTGTTTAAGCTTCAGGGAATTAATGCTGTTGCGCCTGCAGGAAAATCCAGTTTTTTCGCAATCTCGATGTTCTTGTGCAGAGATGGGGTCAGATCTTCTCGAAGCGTTACGCGTGGTAAAGACAAAGCGGAAAAGACAGCAAAGGACGAAGACAAGCTTCAGCCAGTTGCTAAAACGATAAAAAAAATTCAGGCAAGAGAGATTTCTTGGGTGAGGTAGATTCTTGGGTTTGAATCATGAGGGTAACCAAGTTAGTGGAGTTAGAGGAAATGGGTTGTCGTATGAAAAGGGTCCTTCTTTCCACAGAGACGATTCTTGGAATTTGGTGATGGGAATTCCGCGCGTTAAAAGGTCGGCAGGGTTTTCGGCCGATACGCAGTGATGGATGGGTGAATTTAGCTTCTTCATCAAGAAGTTGATCTCTTGGACCCGGTTTTCTAAAACCCGACGAGGCGGTCGTGTACCGGTAGACCAATGTATGGCGATCTGTGAGTCGGTCCATATAAAGACAGATTTTTGTTCTCTGAGGGAAGGATTTTATCAACGTAGGTGGCCAAACGGCAGGCCAGTAGAATCGCGAGTAGTTCCAAGTGAGGAAGGGTTAGAGCCTTTAAGGGTGCAACGCGGGATTTAGCGAAGACAAATGAAGACTCGTTTGAGGTGGTCAAATATGCGACGACTTCCAACTTGACTTCTCCAACTGTTCAAGCTGGTTCCGGAGGGTAAGCCAAGAGGACACTAATGGTTCGGGAAGTGGATCATCCCAGGTGATCTGAGATCTCCACACGTTTTGCAGTAGAAGTTTGGCTGTGATGGTCAGGGGGATGAGGTAGGCTATCCGATCAGATAGAATATACCGCTAATGATCTGGAGCATCCCACGCTTCGTCAAATTGGTGGGGAAACTTAGGTCGACTTCGGAGTACAGAAGGGAATCGGTATCTGGATGCCATTTAAGACCGAGGACTTTGACAATGTTGGAGGAAGACAAGGTTCCGTCTTTTATAAGCTGGTTCTTCAGTATGGGGCTATTCGAGATCCACTCTCGGAGGTTCATTTTCGCGTCTGAGAATAGTTTACGCGACTCCTGGTACAACTCGAGGAGATCCGATTCTTCAGTGGTTTCCGTCAGCAAGTTGTCCATGTAGATGTCGCGTTGGATAATCGGAGCAAGGTTTTTTTTACTGCTGGGCAAGTGTCTGGCTAGGACCGCGAGCAGGATGAAAGGAGAACTGCAAGCTCCGAATAACAGGACTTTAAAACGATAGGTAACCAAAGTGGACTCTGGGTTATGCGGGTCTTCAGGCCAGAAAAATCGCAAGGAATTTCGATCTTCTTCCACGAGACGGACGTTTAAAAATGCTTTGGCAATATCTGAAGAGCGCAAGGGTGAAGTGGAAATTGCAACAAGATTCCACATAGATCGTTAAGAAGTGAAGGGCCAGGATCTAAACAGTCATTCTAGCTGTAAGATTTGGGACCGGATTTTGCCGAACAGATGAACACGATCCGAACCAGGGTAGTGGAGGATTCTTTAATTACAGGTCGGTGAGGAAGATAGTGGGTACCAGCTTCCGGGCTTTAGTTAGGGACCTTTTCGATTAAGTCGTTTTGCTGATAATCCTGTAGGATCGCGTTGTATTGCTGCAAGAGTTTTTGATTTTTTCGTAGCCGCCGAAGGAGATTAATGGTACGGGTTTTCGCGGTTTCAAAATTCGTTGGTAAGGCTGGATGATCTGGTTTCCACGGAAACCGGGCGATGTAACGACCATCTTCTTCACGCTTGATCATGGAGTCTTGGTATTCCTGGAGTAGTTCTTCGTCAGACTTAGGTAGAGTGATCACAATGGCTTCGAGTTCCCAAAAGTCTTCAAGGGATCTGGGGACTTTTGGCGAGTTTTCTATCAAAAGTAGGGTATGGTAAGAATGTTTAATGCGGCTAGCGTGAGATCGTCCTGAAAGAAGGTAGCCAAGGGATGACTTGATGGCTGTGGGTCCGGCTCCGCGAATTACTTCGCCTTCGTAAAAATCCAACAGAAGTTCAGCTCCGATCAAGACATCTACGTTAAATTCTTCGTTTCCTACATCTGGGTGGGCTAGAGGCAAGTTGCATAAATAATCGTATTTTCGTATGTCGATTTCAGACTTCAGGTTGAAGGGGGCTGCAATAGTTGGAACGGCAATCACGTCAACTGTCACAGGTTTGTTGTCTCGGGTTTGGACGGCTAACTCGGTGATACCATAGCAACGATTTCTTCGTTTCGATACGAAGGAGCCAATGCTCGTTGTTATAAATTTTGTGGGCTTATGTTGTAGTTTCTCAAGGAGATCAGTTGTGACGAAGGAACTTTGGGCACCATCGTCAAAGAGAATATTGACTGAAGTCGTCACACCATTAATCGTTACGGGCGCAACTGATGTTTTAAAAAAAACAGTAGCGGAAATTTCTTCAAGGGTGGATGTGAGCATAGTCGTGATGGACACGGGCGTTTTGATAGAGGGGTTGATTTGAACGTCGGTTGTAGGAGGCTGAGTTCTCGGGGAGAAGTTCGCATCATGAAGACTTGTATGGTGGCGACGGTTGCAGCGTCTATAGTTGCATTTTGACTTACATTGAGCGGCGGTGGAGTGGGATGAACTAGCCATGCAGTTATAGCAAAGGTGCTTCTCCTTGGTCATAGCCATCCTTTGCTGAGGTGTCACGTATTTTTTGCGTTCGGTTTGTGGTCGCTTGTGCAGAAAGGGCATGTCTTAGGTTTAGGGCTAGGTTCGTCGGTAGAGGTAATAAGGGCTGAAGCTGTTGGTTGGTTGCTAGGATGGGTTTTGGGTTTAGGTTTTTCAGAGTCCGCGTGGCAGGGTTGGTTATGAACGGGTGGGGGTGTTGGTGCTGACCCCAAGATCTCCAGTTCGGCATCCATGTCTTCCTGGAAAGTGAGCAGCGTCCAAGCTGTAGTCCCTTTCCTACGCTCGACATGCTGTCGGAATAAGGTAGGAGCTTCTCTTCGATTTGGCTTATGATGAAATCTCCATAACCGTCAACATTGCGGCAAAGCGTTCGCAGTCCTCGAAGGCTGATGTCGAGTGTGACTGCGAATTTCTTAGTATAGGGTGACGCGGAGGAGGAAGTGGGGCTTGGGGTGTTGCCTGTTGAACTGGTTGGTTGTAACAAAACAAGTTGGTGTTGAAAACTAACAATTGTATCTTCAATTGTTATTCTGTAATCTGTTATAGCTTCTTCTTCGTTTTCAACTTCATCTTCTTCAAGACTGTCAATTTGTTCGCCAAATTGTTCGTCATTGAAAAGAAATTGTTTGTCAAACTATTTTGTTCAAATGTGCATTTAATTACTCTAAAGTTCTATTCATTTTAGAAATTTTCTCGGAAGGAGTTGCTGCATTATTCAAAAAATCTTCAGTGTTGCTTTAAGGTTTAATAACGAGGTACGGATGGTACCACGTTGACGTTTAAGTGATGCAGACGCAATCCTGGTCACGGCACCGAAAAATGTAGGAATTTTACTAGTTAGTTTGAAAGAGAAAGGGATCCCTGCGTTGTGTTTCAAGTGAAAAAGATAGGTTCGTATGATGGTTTAGTTACCAATCAGGCGTCAACCAAATAATTTCAAGACGACTTCAAATGACGATTAAAAGGAATTTAATCACGATTTTAAGAAGATTGACTTACTAAGCTTGTGTAAGGGGTGAGAGTTGGCAAAGCTCTCCCTCAATCTATATGTTGAGTACAGTTTATATACGGTATGGAGATTATCTAGGGGATGTATACAAAAATGGGGAAGTGGTCAGGTAAGGTTAAGGATGTTGGTTTAAGGAAGCTATTACATGATTCTTAGGAAAGGTCAGAAAGGACAAACCAAGAATGAAATGGTATACTAACTAACAAATCGCTACAGAATTTCCGATAAAGAGACTGGTGTGGGAAGCAATTTCGGAGGATTCCTTGTCATTACTGGGAACATCGAAGTCACCAGCACTGTGTGAAAATCGCTACAAAACTGTTACGAAGCGTAAAAAGGCGGCAACGGACAATAATAGAAGCACTGGCGCCTCCAGAAAAAAAGAGTTTGGCTTGAACAAGAAATCAGCCACATAGCAGCACTTGACGATTCCATAGAGCCAGAAGTCCGGCGAGGAGTCGGACGTGTGGAGTATAAATCAAGTGATGTAGTTGACAGCGTATCTCCAGATCTCTCCGATGCGACCGTAAGTCCGGTAGGGATGAACCTGCGGCCAAAAGGACTAAGTAAAATCGTACAGAAAGTCTCTTTTAAAAGATCCTCGCCAAAAAGAGGAGGCTAATAAGCAAAAAGAAGGAAACCGAGAGAGGCGTCATCAGGAACAAATGGATGTATTGAAGGCTTTGTTCCACAAGTAAGATCACATGTACTAATGATCTCGTACCTTATTCTCAGGAGTTCTGCTTTCGTTAAAAGGACACACAGACAGTTTTTCCCTGGCCCTTCTACCCCCCAAGACAGAAGTTTCTTTTGAAAAAGGAGCAAGGAGGTCCAGGATAAAAAACAGGTCAGTGAAAAATACACCTGTCTGACGGAACCTTAAGTGATTTTTGACAGACGATCTCTCTGTCTATTCTGATTTCCAATGCAAGATTTCGATCTCCCTTTCAATTTTGTTTTCATTGCAAAATTTCCAGTTATGTTTGTACATATTTATTCGCCGTTTTCAGGTTTATACTGAATCAAATGTGATGCAGTGATACAACGACAATATTTGCCTGTGATTAATGATAATACTTATTCTCGCTAAATAAAACGTTGAAAGAAAAAAAACCTTCTTTTACTTCTCAAATTGTATGCTGTCACACTTTTAGCCACTTTATCTATGCCGAATACCACCACGGTCAGAAAATTTAAGTTTGAGTTTCACGGAAAAACAACCGAAAGGATATTTGTACAAAGAAATATTACAGAATAAACACTTACGTCTAGATGCCTGGTTGTATTGCAATGCGGTGTCATTTTGCTGCTCCAAGTTGTCTCACTGTTACATTTCTTTCATGATCATTACAGCATCCTAATGTGGTACAGCATTGTCCATTCTTTCATCCGTTCTGAAGTCCGCGCCGTCGTCATGATTGCGAATGCAAATGTTGTGCAATACACAGCATGAGATAAAAATTTGCGACGCTTTGTCCACCGAATAGGAATCGAGAAGCATAAGCTGTCGGAATCTTTGCTTCTATATTTCAAAAGCGTTTTCAATTCAAAAGCGTTTTCAAACTCTCGTGGAACTTAGCTTTTGATTGAAGGTTTGCTGCGTCACGGTCTGTATTCCGAAGTCTTTGTATGGCGTCATAGGACATTGAGACAAGGGATAGGCTGAATCGCCTTAACAGACAAATTAGAGGAAATAAGCGATGTGGCGGTACTGAGAATTACCTAGCAAATGATATTCCGTGCCAAAAATCGTCGGTAGATAGAAGGTAGGCCCGGAAGTAGAAGCGGAGATTCTAAAGACCTGGCCTTACGTGGGGCGACTTCTTCAGACATGCAAGAGAATATTCTTACTGATTGGATTTGTTGGAAAAATACATTTCAGAAACGGGACGTATTCTCACGTCATCCCCGCATTCATATTTTTCCAACAACCAAAATACTTTATCACTATGCAATCCTGGAATTAATTAACCTGATTATTCGTCATTGTTGCTCAAATTCCAAACTACTTTTGGGGACTTGATAAACCACAAGCATTACTACAACTGGAAAATTATACTGGTGTGCAAAAGACTAAGCTATGTGGCTAAAAGGGACAAGCTAAGGAACTAACCAGAAACTTTGCTGGATCTAATCGAGGATACCATAAACTGAACCCCTAAGAAAAGACAAGTTAAATTACGTATAACCCTAGCATACCGACGTGGCTGTAACTCCGAAGAAAGTTTCCTTCACGAGTCTTGAGAGCAAATTACGATGCTGTCTGCCTCGTCTGCCTTTGCCTAAGAAATTATCCAAACTCAAAATTGTATAGACAAAAGGGGCACTTAACCGAATTAAGAGATACAAGTGAGTGAATCCAAAGCGGTTCTAAGATTCAGTTTATAATCCATCCCCATATCTAATGAGGATCTGACATCCCTCGCAACTGAAAAAAAAACTGCCCGAACAGTTGATATATGATATATACATGAATTATTCCTAATACCCAAGGAAATGGAGATGTTCCTTTTAAGTAACTTGCTAAGATGGCTGATATTAAATAATATGACGTTTATTTTAAATGTTACCTCTAAATTCAGATTACGTTCAGATTACGTTCGGGTTCTCAATTTTATCTTTGGAGACTTCCACATTACAGAGAATGATTAAAAACCAGCCGAGTGAGAGAAATACTGACCGACGTCCGCTAAGCATTGTCGCATAGCGCTCGTTTCGACCCTCTTCGACGTTGGGATTATGAAAGGATTATGGTAGACAGGGATAGGGTATGAGTTAAGAAAAGGGTGCTGAGAATAAGGATGAAGCCGTGCACGGTAATGTGTGTGGTATTGAAAGCGTGGGCGATTATATGCATTTGGGTGATGCTGGTGCAGGTGATGACGGTGGTGCTGGTGCTGTTGTTGAAGATAGTGACGAGGGTGGTGCTGGTGCAGCTGTCCGGTGTGACTTTGCGGCTGTCCGGTTCTGGGTTGCTTGAGCTGGCTGCGTCTAAAATTTGGCTTCAATGCAGGGGGCGATGGTTACGAAGCGGAGACAGCTCCAGCATCCGGAATTTAGCGGCCACAAGACCCGCCATAGCGCTGGTGAACTGAGGATCAATCTATATAGGACACGGGAATAAAAATTACATTAGAATGACAAAGCTAAAAGCGTATGAAATTTTGTAAGACTTACTTCCAGGCCGTTCAAAGGTAGAGGAAAGAGCTTTCACGACACGTTGCGCGTATACAGCGGGAAAAGAGCTTGCCAGCAGAGAAATCCTTACTTCAAACTACACGTTTCTTTCCACATTTTCCCATTTTCGAAACAACAGTTTTATCGAGAGCCGGGCCATGCTTCTCCGTTTCATCAAACTGGCGATCATGCTCAATCAGTTCTTGAAAAATACCTTGCTCAGTCCAGTGCTTCTAAAATAAATTTTAAGGATACTTTCCTTAATACCTTCCACGGCAGGTACATTCTTACTTGAAGCTAAGATGATCCGGAAAAAACGTTCGCATAGGCGACAGAAAGCGCACCGATACACTAGGTCTGCGAAGACCAATAATACTGCCACTGACATTTTTAACAGAAATAAGGCCAGTTTCTCCTTCTTTTGTTGTTTCACAACTCATAACTAAAGCTTGACAGTGATAGCAAGACAAGGATTTAGATTTCAAAATTTTCTTGGTTACAAACCCTGCTACATATTGTCATGAACTCTGAACATATTGTCAGTCATTGACGCATGGAAGCAGGAGATTTTCGGTCATCCGATCACTCTCCGAGCGGTTTTTGGTCATCCGATCACTCTCGAAGAGTGGAGCAAACGGGTCAACGAACTGACACAAAAACCCGACGAAGCGATTAATAATTATGTTTACGACAGACTTAATCCGTAAGTGTCCTAAGCCCCTAACAGAAGACGAACAAATTCAGTTAGCTTGGGGCCTAAGCCGTCCCGAATTGGCCACAGCAGCTCTAGCTCGCAAACCAACAACTTTAGACGAATTCTCCGACATTTTAAACGAAATTTCTAACAAATCGTTCCAACTACGACAGCCGAAAGCAATCTCCACCATAACACGGGACCCCGCACCACTCCTTCCGCCCAAAACTAAAAACCGACGGTTGAAGACCAAATTACATTACCAACGCCAGGAGAGTCCACAATCGTGAAACTTCTAGATTAGATGAACGCCAACCTAGCAGCGGCCATTCAATCAGGCACTATACCACGCAAATTGGAAAACCAGCTGTGCTTCCATTGTCAACAGCCGGGACATCTCGCACGTCAATGCCCGCAACGACGACTACCACGCACCAGCCCCAGTACCATGACCTGTTTTCAATGCGATAAAGTAGGGCACATCGCCCGCGATTGTCCTACGCGCCCCCAAACGGAAAACTCCCCGGCCGACCCACTGGGGCAGGGTAGGCCTTAAACCCAGAGGCCCCAGCGTTTTATTTCAACTCTGTAGTAGACCTTCCCGTTATAGCCTTTAACATAGACCCGGTAGGCGTAGTTGAAGCCCTCTTAGACACAGGAGCAGCCTGTTCCGTAATTCGGGATGATGTACTGAAAAATACAGATTTATTGCTCTCCTCTTACCACGGAAATTCAATCATTTGTGCCGGAAATAATCAAATTGAACTAATCTGTTCAAATAATCAAATTGAACTAATCTGTTCAAATAATCAAATTGAACTAATCTGTTCAAATAATCAAATTGAACTAATCTGTTCAAATAATCAAATTGAACTAATCTGTTCAAATAATCAAATTGAACTAATCTGTTCAAATAATCAAATTGAACTAATCTGTTCAAATAATCAAATTGAACTAATCTGTTCAAATAATCAAATTGAACTAATCTGTTCAAATAATCAAATTGAACTAATCTGTTCAAATAATCAAATTGAACTAATCTGTTCAAATAATCAAATTGAACTAATCTGTTCAAATAATCAAATTGAACTAATTGAAATAATCAAATTGAACTGAACGTGTAGCCTATCCAACTGAACGCAGCCTATCCAAGGTCCGTGAACCAACGGTTTGTAGTTGTGGACACAGCCCCGTTCCGCGTAATCCTGGGTAACGAGTGGATGTTAGCAAGTAACATGAGCATTGTATGTTACGAAGGCCAACTGAGAGTTATGCGCGATCTAGAACAGATCCTCCGTAACCAGCAAACCAAGTCAGTGCCTGAACCCACCGACCCGACAGTTGCGTCGACCACAGACGAGGACTACCTCATGAACATCTCCTTGGAAGCAGATAACTCACGTCGTTGTGGTCGACTAGTGGCTTCCATCACGTGCGTTGTACCACCCGGCACAATGAAATTCGTCACTACAACCGTCCCTCCCGGCACCCCTGGTACCGTCTGTATTACAACCTGCCTTCAGGCCAATCCTGGACGAGAGTGGATAAGTCCTGCCTGTGTTATCAATGTCAATCAGTCGACGTACCTGTCATCAACTTTGGAAGCCGCCCACTTCGTATTGAGAGATCTCAAAAACTCGCACCGATCGGCGTTCCGGAAAGTATCGAAACAGTTGACAATGATCTCCACAGAATACTTGTGAGCGAGTCTTGCGGGAGCCGCCCCTAGGTCCTAGAGCCCCACCAGATAGGGTCACACTTAAGCCCAGACCAGCAAGACCAAATCCAGAATCTACTCAACAGATATGCTCATTGCTTCATGCGTTCGAGTGATGCTCTACCTGAAACCCGTCTTGTTGAACACGACATCAACGTTGGCGATCACCCTCGGATTCATGCACATCCACGACGCTTTTCCCCTTACGAGAGGCGGATAATCGGGGAACAAGTCTAGCAGATGATAGCTGACGGGATAGCACAACCCTCGCTCAGTCCGTAGGCTTCACCAGTCGTACTTGTCCGGAAGAAGAACGGCTAAATTCGCTTTTGTGTAGATTACCGAAAGCTGAACGAGATTACCAAACGTGACGTCTATCCGTTACCCCACATTGACAAAATGTTTAAAATGTCAGAGGTCATTTATCGCTAAAATAAAAAGCTCGGTTTGGGCGGAGTCAAGAAAGTTATCAATTTTTTAAGCCTGCAATACTCCAGACTTTTAGCGACAGACCTGCTCAAAACATGCGCGGCTAGTTTGACTTTCATTTTTTTTCTTAAAGAAGACGTGCGAAGACTTCGAGTTTGTTTGCTGATACAAGACCCTCAGCTTTCTGCATTGGATTTAAAGCCTCGACATGTTCCCATTTATTTTCTTCCAGTCCGCAACAGCCTTAGGTAAACAATATCAATTATATGTATTTTAGTAGTGCTCTGTAAATTTCAGTAATGTAGCTTGTAATTTGTAGCACATGTAAACGGAGTTTCACTCTCGTAACCGCTTACAAGAGGCATTTTGACGCTCACTGCAGGTTTAAATTAGATGGCTCATTTAAGTGCTCTGTGCTTCCATGTTCCGTAACTTTTAAGACAAGAAGTTCTTTGAAACGGCATATAACTTTATGTCATGAGCACGTAAGAAGTAACAGTGTTTAGAATTTTATGCCCCACATTTCTTCTCAAATTACAAGTTAAATTCCTGTGGTAAATCGTTTTGTTACTTAGCGCAGTTATTAAAGCATGTAAAACAACACATGCGAACGGGAATATCTGTTACGTGCCCCTTCAACGCGTGTGTTTTTTCTACTTATAACGTTGCTTCCTGCACGTACCATTTGAGCAGAAAACATAAAGGAAGGCCTTTAAGAGTTTAAATCTTAAATCTTTTAAAGAGTTTAAATCCTTTAAGAGTAAAACCAAATCTCGAATTCGAATTGTATGTATATTATATATATATAGTATGTATATTTTTCATACGTGAAACAGAAGGCCGAGCAGCCCTGATGACTGCGGAGGAAGGGATGGGGGACGGTGAACAGTATCAAACAACGGAAGACAATGACGAAAACTAAAACGATCAGTCACAAGATTCACTTCCTTTCTCTAATGTAGCGCATTAAGGTTTGACTGGACCAGCAACCGAGCCTGCGAACTGCATGATCGGGAGCGCCCGAACCGGCCAGGTCGGTTGCTGCACCGATTCGGAACGAATGGCTGGAAAAGGTTCGTCCCTCGCTGCGAGGTAACAGGTTCGCAATAATGGAATTCCAGCGCCTGGCGAGCAACGGCAGCCCTGACGGCCAAAAGAAAAACGCTTCCGACACCCGATTTGGGAAAGATCTTCGAATCGACAAATACCGCATCAGTGCCCGATGGCCGCACACTGAAGCCCCCGTTGCACGAAAAGACATGGTCGCGCCTAGCTCCTGCTTATCGGTTTTAGAACGACGAATTTTAACAAAGACTTCGGAGTCGGTGATCCGAATGTCGTTCACAATGAGAGGGGGGCGAGCCGCCCTAATAGAGGGCAGATACTCCGATACCCGTAATGCGCCAAAATATGCCAGGTTTGCAACTGCCCATAACAGACATTGGTCTTTGGTGTCAAGGTAATGGAGCCGGACGGCAGCCTTTAACCAATTCATGGTATCCGTGAAATCGGAAGGCGGATTTGCGTGGATCGCGGCATTCGCCTGAGTGGCTGGAAGGTGAGGGAGAGATAGGCGCTTTCGTCTGCTAACCAAGGCCATCCTTTTGAGTGGTGCCAGAATTTAATGGCAGCTAAATAAGAACGGATAGTGTCCGGTGCGTTCCCTCTGCGCAACAAGTGAGCAGCAAACAGGGTGAGCGTGACCGCATCTGCTGGCCTTGCCATGATGTTTAAGGAATTACCGAAAGCTAGGTAATCTCGAACAGCCGTTCCATAAAGACGAGTTGAAGCTGGCGCGATTGCCGCTTGTAGCAGCCCCGAGCATCTTCAATTAGTTCAAGCGCGGCTGGAAGTCGGGTCAGGGCGGCGGTTGCGAACTCAAGAAAGCTAAGATTGATGCCGGAATCCGCTCTGATTGTGGCTGCGCGTCGGGCACGACCTGGAAGAAACCGACCAGATTATTCCTTGAGAGATGGTCAGCTGCTTTATTAATCTTTCCCGGAATGTGGCGGAGCTGGAGCAAGAACTGATGCTCGCAGGCCACCAAGACGATTTCTCGAATTAAATCGGCGAGACGTGGAGAGTGAGACGAACCAATTGCCAAGCGTCGACCATGCCACGATTGTCACAGAAGAGAAGGATCTTTTTTTCCACGCCAAGACGCGCCCCACACCATGGCGGCGATGAGGACCGGGAAGCCCTCCTTCCACGACATTGAAAAATCGACGGAGTCTCTGCAATGCGGCAGCCAAAGCAGGAGAAACCACTGCTTGCCGCAGAGAGCACCACATCCAATGGAGCCGGATGCGTCTGTAAACAGATGGATGGCTTCAGGTGAGGACCAATTCGGCTCTAAAATGGAGGCGGTTCCATTGAACTGCGGCAACATCCGCTTCCACCATAGCAGGTCATCACGCAAACTGTTATTCAAGGTAACGTAATGAGACCGATGCTTTACAGCGGAGAGCGCTTAATAGCATCTTCGCAGGAAAATTCGGCTCATAGGAAGACACGCCGCAGCGAACGAAAGCTTGCCGACGAGGGACTCCAGGCACCGCTTTCTTACCGTCCGCTTGAGGCTAAAGGCGTTCATTTCCTGGCGAATCGCTGCTAACTTGTCATCGGGCAGCGAGATGGTGTTCGCCTGTGAGTCCAACACGAAACCTAGCAGTGGAAGGCGTGTAGTCGGGAGGAAGGTTGTGTCTTCTGCCAATTGAATGGCGCACTGAACGCATAGCCGTTGGAAGACCGACAGCACGACTGAACAGCGATCCGCAGATGTTTCGATGAAGTAGAAATCGTCCATGTAATTGTCGATACCCGGAGAATTCAATAAAACTCGTGCAATGTCGCGCAATAAGCCCGCGAATTCGCCGAAGATCCTAGGTGAAGACCGACTTCCAAAAGGAAGGCGCGTGTCGCAATAGAATTTTCCAAGCCATTCGTAGCAAAGTAGAGCCCATTGGCTTTTTCGGACTGGAATGAGCCGAAAAGCATTTTTTATGTCGACCTTAGCCGTGTACGCCGGAGATGAAGCACCAGCTAAGGCTTGCAGGCGCCGAATGGCGAAGTCGATGCCATGGTAACGCACCTCCGCTTCCTTGTTGGGAACGCCGTCGTTCACGCTGGCGCTTTTGGGACGCGAGAGATCAAGGATCTCGCGTCCTAAAACCGCCAGCGTGAACGAGGTGAACTATTAGTTATGCTTTAAACTATTATTTTAGTTATGCTTTAAACTATTAGTGCAACTTAATTTACCACAGCCTCTCCTTCTGCCAACAAAGAACCTACACCAGTTACAAGTCGTTCTTGTAACAAAAGAAAAATTTTCTTACAACTGGCGCAGTCGGTAGGATTGGCTTAGGCTTGTGGTTATCTTCTTTTATTGTGCATTGTGCCAATATTGCATTGTGCCCTTGGTGAAAGTGAATCCCTTTAGTGAGTGTGAAATTAGTTATTAGTTTCCGTCGCCGCCTATTGACGCTGGCATGAAGGCCCGTGGCAATCCCTTGCCAACAGGTAACCCTAGTACTCCCACGACAGCCCTTCTCAATCTCCCACCCCTTCCATC